>JAKUCM010005174.1:0-28321 GCA_023374145.1 Lepidium sativum
AAGGACGATCAGTCCCGGGTTGAGTCCCTGTTCAATGTTGTTTTTGGTAACTTAGAATGAAATCTAGATACAAAACGAAACAAGATGATTGAAATAACTAAGATATGAAGATTAAGGGAACAGAACACAAAGTAGAAGGTGTTCTTGGTACATATTCAGGTTTAATGGTAACTATCAATGTCCAAAAAAGGGAAAAAAATGCAGACTTTGCAAGATGTATACAGATGGTGTAATACCGAAAGATAGCTTATACTACCAAAGACCATTGCTGCAGGAGTGTAACGTAAAAGATTACTGCAGATTAACATTGACAAGCACGAAAATGGTGAAACCGATATATAATTAAACTCGAGTTAGTGTACATAGTCACCGTGAACCATAAGTTCTGAGACAGCCAAAAATGAGAAAACTTGACATTCAATGGCAATATCAATACGACAAGTGATAAAATTCATGGTCAGTGAACAAAGTCTTCAACAAAGTAAGACTCAAAAGGCATGAAATTGTCAAGAGAAAAAAAACAAAAGTTTACCGATCTGATTGTACAGGTTATAAAGCATGCTAAATAACAGGAAATTTTATCATCCTTAATTAGCTTTACAATCACACGTATTGAACAAACTGCTCGAATTCACAAGAAAAACACTCGCAAACCGGAACATGATGCATTAGAACCAGAAGATCAGACCCAATGCAACATAGAAGATTACGAGGCGTGCGTGAAAGAGTAAACAAACGATTATAGGAAAGCAGAAAATTTACAGAGTCGAACACAGATCTAGCGATTCATCGTTAGTAAGGAGATTTTTTTGGGGGGGTTCACATACTAACGAGAAATTTGATCGCATACACGGAAACAGAGCTAGACAAAGAGATTAAGAGAGAAAACAGAACTTACAGGAAATTCTTCGGCCATGGTGGAGCTTCGGAGCTACGAGATATCAACACCACTCACTCGCCGAGAGATTATAGAGAGATTGTAGACAAATGTCTTCTAAGAAAGACTCTGAAGTATATAATAACACAGTTTAGTCAATGGGTTAGTTTGAAAATTATAGAATGGAGACCGTATTTATTACTATCTTTGATTTTGGCAACTAATTTATTTATCTTACCAAATTTGTCTCCAACTGCCTTTTAATTCATAAAATTCTCATATTGGCCACTGAAGTTAAAACTGGATTATGATGAATTTTCATTTTTGGATTGTTTTGGTGGTTTGACAAAAAGAAAAAAGGAATATTTTGTCTTCTGGACAAATATTGGGGGTCAATTGTAAAGAAACAAAAAAATTTGGGTGGTGATAAGGAAATTATTTTCCAGGCTGTGATTTTCTTTCAGGCTCTTTCGTCGCCGAAACTTTCAGTGTTCAGGCACGACCAGAAGCAATTCAAATTCCAGAAATTGAAATCTTCTTCTTTCGTCGAATCAAAGATTGTTTCCTTCATATCTGCATCATCAGATCTGGGAGCTTCTGGTAATAGACTTGTAAGAAGATGACTGTGATCGATATTCTGACTAGAGTTGACTCGATCTGTAAGAAGTACGACAAGTATGATGTCGACAAACAGCGGGAGGCCAACATCTCCGGTGATGATGCCTTCGCTCGCCTCTATGGAGCTTTCGAACCCAAATTGAGACCGCTCTCGAGGTGATTATTTCCCTTCTCTGTTTGAATCTTGGAGATTTTTGGTTGATTTGATTCGGTCCCGAGATCTCTACGGTGGATTCAAAGGAGTGTGCTTTACAATGTTGAACATAGAGTTTGATATTTTTTCTGGTCTGAGCTTTGAATAGGGAATATATGCATGAGTCCAATCTAGTGAAATTTTTAAAATTAGGTCGCGAGATCAGTCCCAATTTTGTCAATGCTGAGCAAGTTTTTGTGATGGAAATGATAAATTTTCGAATGCCTTACCTAAATAATGCTCTCTGTAGTTTTAAGGTTCTTCTTTGGAATTTTGAATGAGATGTGACATGTAATTCTGATTTGTAGAAAGCTGAACTTGTTACGAAGGAGAAAAATAGGGCTTCTGCTGTTGCAATGAATGCTGAGATCCGCCGGACCAAGGCTCGATTGTTGGAGGAAGTTCCAAAGTTGCAGAGACTTGCTGTCAAGCGGGTTAGCTTCTTTTCTCGTGTTTTACACTTCAGTTCACGGATCAGCTACATTGCTTCTGGTTATACCAGTAGCTTGGTTGATGTTATATGAAACTTGGTTTCAAATGATATAGTTAGTGTGAGAGTATGTCAACGAAGCTTGTAAATAATAAGAATATGACTGTTGTTTTGCTAACATTGGCTGTGAAAGAGAATGGTATTCATTATTTTGGGTTTCAGACTTTTCCATCTAGTATTTTTTGTGGTAGTAACCACATTTGGATGGCAGTCCATGGTCAGAGATTGACTAATGTTTGAAATATTAACTTGTTCAGACATGGTAACAATCTATACATTGTTCAGGTTAAGGGTCTTACTACCGAAGAGATTGCTGCGAGAAATGATTTGGTGCTTGCGCTTCCAGCCAGGATTGAAGAAATTCCTGATGGGACAGCTGGTGGTCCTAAAAAAACTAGTGCTTGGACGCCCCCAGCAACATCTCGTCCTGATATCAAATTCGATTCAGGTGATTCAACTGAAGAAGCTTTGATTTAATAGAAATCTGCTTATGCAATAGAAGCAACCTGAAATTCAAGATCACTAAGCCATCTCTATTGTGGATGTTAGATGGAAATTTTGATGATGATTACTTCCAAGAATCACATGAATCCAGCCAGTTCAGACAGGAGTATGAGATGCGAAAGATGAAACAGGCAAGTGATGTTCTATCTCGTAGCATTTTACTCTTTATTCACGTAGGCTGGTGGTTATATGACTTTTCTACTTGGATATAAATCAGGAACAAGGTCTGGACATGATTTCCGAAGGTTTAGATGCTTTGAAGAACATGGCGTCTGATATGAACGAGGTGGGTTTGTTAAAGTGCAGATGTTAATACTCTTCCCTTATTCAGTACTTGAGCTAACGTTCCGTGATACATGCAGGAGCTGGACAGGCAAGTTCCTCTGATGGACGAAATCGACACAAAGGTATAAGACATCACCCCCTTTCCTATTCTTATCTCTGAATTTGTCAATGTGAAGTGAACTTTGTGAACCCGCTAATAGGTGGACAGAGCAGCCTCAGATCTTAAGAACACCAATGTTAGACTTAAAGATACCGTGAACCAGGTGATTTGAGTTTGAAACCGTTTTGTCAAACACTAAGCTATGTCTTTCTGTTTGGATTCCTAACATGGGCTTTTCTGTTGCAGCTGAGATCAAGCCGGAACTTCTGTATCGATATTGTTTTGTTGTGCATTGTACTGGGCATCGCTGCATATTTATACAAGTAAGTTTCTGTCATACTTGGACAAGTGTAGTTATCTACTCACCCTGAAAAAACAATCTGTAACGAATAAACCTTGGCTCTCGTGCAGTGTACTGAAGTGATGAGATGAAGATGAGGAAAGGGGCCCAATCAGTAATATTACCCGAGTCAGTGTATGTGTCTGTGTGTGATTGTTTCTTAATCTTCTTCTATGATCTTCCTCGAGAGTTTCTTCTTAATGTCAAGACTTATTCAAGTTGTTCTCGTGTCCATAAATTTCTGTTCGGATTCATCATGTTCCCCTCTCCGTTTGATACATATTTGTCAATGTAATTGTTTGCTTTTGTGTCAACTATTATATTTGAGTTTATAGTTAACAATCACATCCTCAATCAATAAAAAAGTTATTTCATTTTATTGCAATTATTACAAAGCAACACAATATAAAATATCTTATAAAGTGTTTAAAATAAAAAAGACTGTGAAAATGAGTTCAATATTGGCAACAACATGTAATAGGATCACCTTGATCTCTGTATGTACAAAAACCACTATTAAATCCTTTGTTGGTACAGTCATACCAGCATGCGTTTGATCCATATACTTCAGCCTCACACAAAGCATAGCAATGATCATACGATATTTTTTTGTGTTTCTTCATCTACACAATTATCCAAAAATAAAGATATCTTCAAACAATGGTATATATATTAGTTTTACAACTTTAGTTATTCTTTTCAAATTCTAGCAATGCTAATAGCTTTATACATGAAGCCCAAACGATATTGTTGAACAATGAAATTGTTAATATAACAAAATGGTTAGGTCACCAAACTTTTTTTGTGATCTTCATGGATGGAATTTATTATAAAATGACCATTTGGGATCTTTAGCGGTGTATATATATATATGAATTCTACAGGTTTAGTTATAGTTTTCAAAATCGATTAATGCTATTTTACATATACCAAACATAAAATCTAAGACATACCTGAGGCCAAAACAATATTGTTAGACAGTGAAATCGCTAATATCACAAAAATAAAGTATGTCACCAAAGTTTTTGTGATCTCCATAATGAAAATTTTTGTATAAAATCTAATGAATTTTTTTTGTTTGGGTCATTAAGAGTGGCTCTATGCCTCTATTTACATAATTCTTCTGCTTTTCAAAATCTCATACTTACCAATTTTACTTTTGGTTTTTTAATATATGGTCAAAGGTATTTTATTTTCAGCTATTAATTATTTATCATTTACCCTAGTCAAAAGCTATATATGGGGTAAAACATGACTATTTATTGACATCTTAATTAGTAGAAAAGTTCCAATACATTCCAATTGAAAAATATCAACTTATGCATAAATCATAACTAATTTAGATATTGGTTTTATTATTTGCAAATCAAAATGAACTACAAGTACATGTTTTTAACAAGATCTGACACTCGTGAGTTTGGTCAAAGCTAATTTATTCCATATCCAATATAAGTTATTTAATTACAACAGAATATTACAATCACAAAATAAACAATTAGTATTCTTTAAAACAAATCAGACAAATTATTCTAGTCAAACGTTATACTTGTTAGTAGTATATAAAATACTTTGAGTTTGTGCTGATATTTGTGCTATAATTAAGTAAAGCTTAAGTAAATTTTGTGCACATTTTATGCAATATTTATATTAATTATGGTGAATTTATGAAATGACAAAAGATAAATATGAAATTAGGAAAATGACAATAACAAATGGATAATTTACAATTTGACGTTCATTTTATATTTTACCTTACTAACTTAACAATATGAATTTTTTTTGTACATATAACAAGTTTGATGTATATAAATAACGGGAGAATAATGATAAATGATAGGGAGTTTTTATTATTTCCAACGATAACTGTTAAGATAAACGTATAACAAAAATAATAACGTGATAATAATATAGTAAGCAATATGGTATAAAGGTAAAATGACAATTATAAGTAAACAATAACTTGTTTTCTCTTTGTTATTTTGCAAATTTCAAAACATTATGTTTTGTCAGTTTTGCTAATTTTTCTATTAATTAAGTGAAATAAAGTTTGTTTCCATTTTTTTTTTGTTGAACCTAAAGGGATCGAAATCCAACTTTCATAGATTGTTTTTTTTGTAAAACAAATTTATGTAAGTCACTTTACACTAAAGTTAATTGGGGAGGTGAAGTACTATTCAAAAACATGTTCGGAGGATATACTAAAGTGCAGATGGGATCCGGAGAATTTGCGGACAAAGGTGCGAAAAGTTGTATATATGTAATTTGGGAATAGCCGAGGAAAACGCTCATCTTCTTCCCGTTCAAGAGTTTGAGGTACTAGCATCCCACCTACAATATTACACAATCAAAAAGTGGGGAAAACAAACAATGCGGAAACCATTTTTACTTTGGCGGACCAGGACCTCAACCATTAATCGCCACTCACCATGCATTGGCTTCTGTTTTTCTACGTTTCTTTGTGTCTTGTGTAGTTTTCTTTCTTTTTGTATGAGTATGTTTGTTTAGGTGTGCTTCTCCATGTCTGACTATGCTGTGTAGAGTGTGTTTATTAAGAAAATCTGTGAAACAATAAGATGATTGTCGTTTGTGAGTGAGTTTGTTATTATTTGTCTTCTTTTTACATTGTACCAATTTATTTCATTAAAACATGTTGAAACCGATTATATCATAAAATAGATTCAACACATAAATATCAAAAGAAAACTAATGGTCTTCCTCACCGGAAATAGTGAGAACTAGCATCAATTAATGACACATTAACAAAGCCACATCAGTCGTGATTCGAGACACAATGTAAACAATTAGATGTTCCCGTACCTACAATAGCATACGAACTTCTAATATCTTTTACGAAAATATTACAATAATGCTCATAATTTGGATAGATATTATTCCATGACTTCACCAGATAAGCCGATACAAAATCCTAAAAAAACTTGATAATGAGATAAAAAAAACTAGGAACTATAGAGTGAAAGTCTTTTGCAATTATTGTCGAGAACCGTTGCATCAACGCTCCATCAGATAAGCCAATACCAAAAGACCGAATTTTGCTTCTTCAGGGTCACCACCACGCCTCCCACATGAAGATCTATAAAGTGATATATGACAAAGAACCAAGCTATGATGGATGTAGCCGGAAATCATTGAAACAACATCACTCCAGATTCATCAAAATCAGAAAATTCAAAGAAAGTTTAGGATGTCATATTGTAAATCTGAAACTCTTAGATTAGAACGAAAGGTACAAATAAAAAAGGATAACAATAAATAAAAGAAAAGACACAAGACCGGGACTTGTAAGTCACTGGATGTTGGGCGGAAAATCCAAAGGAAGAAAAAGATGTAGAGCGGCTAGTTTGTTATTATTTGTTTATGTTAGTAAGTCTTTCTGTTGAGAGAGCTTGAATGTTGACTTAATGGAGTAAAAATATTGTAATATACAAAAAAAAATACAAAACTTTCTTTGTTGTTCTTTCAAAACACACCAGATGATATACACTCACATTCACACACAAAAGAGACTACCCAAAAATGAAGCCTTAATCTCAGCAACTAACACTACTTACTTCACATCACCAATCTGTTCTCACATCATTAAATAGATTAATCTCCATCTTGATGTCCGGAAAACTTGATCCGACATGGTTTGATTAGATACCGTACATCGCTACTGGAACATATGATTAGCATTCAGGACCTCTGGCTTCAGTTTCTAGATCCGGATTCCGGACACACTCTGATCCGTTGTCTGAACCGGTGGTTGATCCACCTGACTACTGCTTGGAGGTTCAGCTGTCCTATGGTTTCTCCTCCATTTCAAAAACTGGACAAGACCCGTTGTACCGCTCATGGTGAATCCAAATCCAACCAATGTGGCTAAGAGAATGGACACAACTGGCTGCGTGCGAACCTGCAGAAGTAAAACAGTCATAGAGTGAGAGTTAGAACAAAAAACAAGGTGTCTTGTTTTGTTCTTAACTGATAAAAAATCTCACCACTGAGAAGAAAATGTGAGAGAAAAAGACAACAAGAACGAACTGAACTGAGGCGTAAATCCAGACATGTTTCTTCTTCACTGCACATGGATGACCACATGATCAGTTAAAATAATAGTTTGAGTACTCTAAAGAACTGTTGAGAAGCAAAAATCTTGATGTGGAACCGTTAACTGTGCATCTCTTACCCATTGTTGTCGACGTCATGGAGGCAAGAAGACCAAGAACGCAAGAGAATGGTAAAGAGATTGCAATGGCGCCAGAATTCAATTTCGTAAGCTGTAATAGTATTAGGACAAGAGATGTTACAAAAGCTTGGTAATAAGAAGTGTAAGAATCAGAAATTCACAAAATAAATCTTACCAGAAGCTGCTCGAGGAAACAGAAGTATGCAAGCATGCTTACAATAACAAGAACTGGAACATCCTGCCATACACTGAGAGGACGAAAACCGATCAATAATACATTTTGAGACTTTTCCAAGAGGTATAATTTTGACTTTGACTTGCCTGTAGTGTGAAGCCTCTGTATCTCCAGCTCCACTATTACCCTGAGAATTCTGCATGCGAAGAAGGGTCACAGGGAGATTCTGAACTTCTTGCTTGCACACATCACATGTTCGGTTCCCTTTAATGGTGAACCATTTGATTGCACATTGTTTGTGGGCAAGGGCTAGTTCGCCCTTACACATACATTCCATCTTGAAAGCTTCTGAATCTTCTCCTAATTCGACCAGGCAGATTCTACATACAGCTTCTTCTTCTGGAACATCTTCAGCACCATCAACATTTGCTTCTGAAACATTTCACTAATATAAGGCACCGGATTTGTTACACTGATTGAACCAAAGACATCAAACTATCATATTTGTTGGTTTTACATATCAAATAAAACAGACAACTTCTAACCGTTAAGATTAATAGTATTTCTGGTCGGCGTCATGTGTGGAGTAGGAATCACCCGGAAAACACCTAATTGCCTTAGACTTCCATCTTTGTTGAATGCTGGGACAGAGCGTGAGCGGTGGATAGGCAGTGGAGGCCCTTTTTTCTGTTGAGAGAACATTTTAATAATATACAATAAATGGTCAACCCAACAATGAAGTGAAGCAGAAGATAGCCTGATTAGCTAAACTTATCTTACAAGCAAAATGCATCACGTAACCATACTCAAATGAGATGGAGGCAAAGTACAAAACAAGAAAGTGTCTATTGCCAATAAAATAACAGCATAAGTAACTGTAGAATCCACATGGGAGCTTAAATGAATCTATCAATCAAGTTACTCACCATGGAAATAACTGGATCAACCACATATCTCCCGTGTGTGGACTCAGGATTTGAGTGAGCTATAGGGGTTGCTGGCAATGACTCTGTTTTCTTCAATCTTGAAGTTACAATATTAGTGAGAGTCCATGTGGACCTATCCCTGCCATTTCCTAAAGAAGGAGAGCAGGACGCAAAGGCCAAATCTGAAGCTTTCTCAATATCCACGTTATCGTTATTGCTGTTCTGGTTCTTGAAGCTTAACTTTGGGATTAGATTCTTGAAGCTATTAGGTCTGTTTGTTGAAGAGGAAGGACTCAGGGATGAACCACGCTGACCGATTCTAGGGCTTGACATTGGAGAAAAGTTGACTCTTTTGGCAACAGGACTTGATGTTAAGGATGCATTTCGTCTCAATAGATCGTCTCTTGTATCTTCAAGTGTGCTTGATGCTAAATCCAACACAAGGCCTCGCCTCCATAAGTCTCTGCCCGGTGAAAGGTTTTCTTCTGCTATCTCAGCAGAATCTCCATCCTGTAAAACAGAAACATCATTTGAAACCCAATATCATTTTCTCAGATTCCATAAAAACCACAAGTTCAATCCTTGACAGAGTGGACTTTAAGGATTCACCCTAAATCTTGCATCCTATTGCAATTTCGTGAGGAAAACTCCACACCGTAAGAAGAAAACAGATCAGACCATTTACATGGCTTACGATTAGCAAAAGAATTCAATAAATCCCTAAACCCTAAAACCAGGGGAGATTTATAAAATTCACAGGATACGAATCAAATCAAAACCACCAGCAAATAACTAAATGAAGCAATATCACTTCAAGATAAATTGGAATGGAATTAAAGAGAGTGGGAAAGAATTCACCTTTTGCACTGGAGAATGATTATCTTCATTAGACCCGTGTTCTTCTTCGCGAGCTTTAGCTCTACCATCCATCACCCAGCTAAAAACGAAGCACAGAGAATAGAAAAGCAGAGAAGAATCTTAAGTAAATGATCAATTGTCAGAAATCAATTCTCTTTCTCTTTTTCTGTTCAATTTTTACAGGAGAAAATTGCGGCAAAGAAACATCAGGAACCCTTTGGAGATAAAGATGAGTACTCTTTCTGGGTTCCTGAAATTGAGAAATGTGATCACACATTCAATTCATTTCAGATATATCATTGTCCGTTTCTCAGCTTCAAAAGGTTGAATTTGGTTCGGCTGTTTTATTTTTTTGTCCTTATTATTACATTTATATTATTTATTATTAAGTTTGTAACTGTATAGTTTTTGTCTAAAGTGAGCATTTTGACTGACTATTTTAACGGTTACAATTTCGTTATTTGTAATGCCATTTATTGCTTGGAAATTTATCTCTAGTAATTTTATTCTAGCTCTATATTTGGCTATTTTTATTGGTAACAAGAGACATTGAAAGATCTTTTCTTTTCAATAAATGTAATTTATAAATCTGAATTTTTTTTAATAGTGACGTGAAGATGACACTAAGGACAATGAACTAGTACTTTACATCAATTTGTGTGTTTTTGTATATTTATGGAGTATTATTTAAGTTTGTGTATTTTAGGTGTATTACTATTTAAAAAAATATTTGATCCAATGTTTATATAAAAATTTGGTATTTTTGTACTAACTTTTGGTTATGGGGAACCATGTCCAAATATATTTTGCCTGACAGTATCTTCTACAGCACATGATTGTTTCATATTTGATCCAATCTATTATTACTTTATTGTGACAATTTTGTTAAATTACATTACTCAACTACCTGCCTATTTTGGATAATGGTTGTTAGTAATATTAATGGTTAAAATCAAAAAGAAAAATTAAGAATTTATCAAAATTATCATTTAGTTATATTGTTACTCTGTTAATAACTCTTTGGAAGTTGTGTACTATTATAGTGATTAACACAGTGATTGCGACTACTAATGGCGAGTTGTCTAACACGAACAATCTTTTGGAATCTGTTTACTTCAGTTCCGTCCTTGCTAAAGTTGTCTGACATTGTTCATATAAATTCCACAAATGGGTTCACAGTTGTGGTGTTCAAAAAGAATGAGATGGAGAATGATTCTGTATACTTTGGAAAAAATCAGCTAATAAGTGATTATCAAGCTCTTTTCAACTCAAAACCTTGATGAATAGGTTCGTGGAACCTCTCGAAATATACCTGTTTGTTTTCCAAATTTAGTTGCCTACTTGCCCTGTTTTAGGAAGAGGATGTTCTACATCGACATTGGAGCAACTGAGCATCTGAATGCTAAATTATCATCATTATCAAGCTGGTTTTTACAGTCATACCCAACTAAAAGCAAGGAGCCTGGTGTCACCTTTGTTTATCATCCGGGTTTGGATGAGAACAACAATGCTACAACCAAAAACATCACTCTAAATGAAGATCTAGAACCATTTCCTAAAGATGAAGAAAGCTTCGATTTTCTTGCTTTGTTTGAGGAAACTGCAAAGCACTCGGACTCTTTGGTTTTGCAGACGAACAAAGACGAGGTAGAGATGAAGTTCCTCTCGCATTTAATCGAAAGAGAAGCCATATGTTACGTCGACGAGCTTTTCCTCCATTGCTCTAACAAACCAGAATGCTTTAAAATACTCCAAAGGCTAAGAAGCAGAGGTATCTGTATCCACCAATGGTGGATAAGAGATAAAACTCACCATTTGGAAATTTAGCAACCTGCAATCTTTATCTTTCTCTATCTTAGTGTCGAACTTGGGTTTTCCACGTTTATGTCATGCCGAAAATGGCTTCAGATGGCCGTGTTTTCTGCTGTTTCTCACCCGCTGCATCTTTCGGCTGAACAAGAAAACTGCCTGTTTTTTTGTGTGAACTATTGCGTCTAACAAACTATATTGACGGACTCTGATTGTGAAGCCGAATGATTTTGAAATCTCTATATTATGAATTGGCAATCACACTTTGTTGTTAACACATAAGGATCAAACATGCATATACTAATATATCGATGCAGTTGATCCATTTGATCCACACAATGCCGTGTTTGGCTATTCTTGTTCAGCTGTCCCTCCCTGTCCGGTATTGTTCACACTTCCGTTGTTACCTTGAACTTTTATCTCCAATAGCCTTTCAACAGGTTGCCTGCAAATCGGGCAACGATTTGTCTGAAACCTCAATACCTTAGCGCATCCGCTGCACATACACTGCAACACAAAAACAAACATGTTTTTTAATGAATCCATAACATAGTAGGAATATCAGCTCACAAAAGATGAGCTTATTACCATGTGTCGACATGGAAGAACAGTCGTATCTCGTGGTTCAGACAAGCATATAACACATTCTTTACCGGGGTCATTAGCATCATCAGTTGAATTTTCATCGCCCTCAACCGTATTCCCAATCCCATAAATCTCCTGCAACTCATATCTCATGCCACTAACCCATAGTATCTGCTTCACCACTCTTATCTTAATCTCTCCTTTCTCCTTCTCATAAATCGCTTGAGTAACTTGAGCATTCTTTGAACCCAACCTCTCTTCTTCATTATCACCTGTGGGAGTAGCTTCTGCCTTAACCGCCAATGGATAGATATCTGTGTCCGCTGATTTGAACAGCTCAACATCCTCAAAGACTGAAAAATCTATACCCGAACCAGATGATTGTTTAAACTTCTGACCAAGTCCTTTCTCGAAATCCATGGTGATTGGAGGTAGAATATTTTCCTTTGTTGCTGTGAGATTACATTCTTCGGATTCTTTGGCAAAGAAAATGACAGTGATCCTATATTTCGACCAAATCCCCGATAAGATAAGATGATTAGTCAAATACACATAAAAATTTGATCGAAGGTTTATATTTGGATTTAAAAACTGGAACTTTCCTTCTTCTTGTAAAAAGTTTCCTCACTAAACAAATCAAAAGAAGTAAACTTGCAACAAGAAGACCATTAATTCCAGCTATGTTCACGAGGAACACAATTTCACATGTTTCCTGCTCTGTTTTTTTTTCTTTTGTTCTTTCAGATTGATAACGAATTCAACAAAAACTCTACCTTCCGGAGACGGTTGCATCAAACGTGAAGGAGACAAGATAGCGACCCTCACAATCAGGGTCGGGTTCAAGCTTGAGAGTCTCCTTCTTAAGATTAACGTCGTTACGAATCGTGACGGCTTTCTGGTGTTCAACATAAGGAGTAGGCTGAGGCATCATAGGACCACCATAAGGGTATCTCCCGCCGGTAGTCCAAGGAAGAGGGTGGTGGTAATGAGGAGGAAGAGGAGGAGGATAGTGATCGTACGGAGAAGGAACCGGCATGGTTCCTGACGGAGTACGGTAGTAACCAGGGTACTGCTGATAAAACTGATTAGGGTTAGGGTTTGGATATGGTGTAGCGGCAGCAAAGACGATACGATTAGCTGAGATTTCTGTAGCAGGAGCTGGTGGAGGAAGAGAAGGAGGAGGAGGAGGTGGTGGTGGTGGAGACGGCGTTTGATTACGCCGTCGACTATTACGGCGTCTACCGTTACCTCCGCTGCTGCTAATGTTACCCATGAATGATTCAGATACAAAAAGATGGGATATTTAGGTGACCCAAATGATGAAATCTCAGAAATTTGTGAAGGTGGATCAGAGATCCGGGGATTATGATTGAGTGAAATGTAAGAAAAGCAAAAGCAAAGAGAGGATTTTGATGAAATTAAGAAAGAAAGAATAAGAGAGAGAGAGGAATAATTGGGGGAAGAGAAAGTGGGTATTAAGATGATGATGACGATGGGGTCGGTTTCTCCATGAACACCTCTTCGATGCTTTTTTCGTTTTCAACAAGACGATACTATTTTTTTTTTTCAACGGCATATTATATTGGGCTACAACTTGCCGGCCCAATAGCCAAATTCTTACATAATATAGGCATGGAGACTCGATCTCGGGTATGCAAATGCGCTGCTTTAAATGAACTTACCGTCTGCAACTAGGTTATATGCCATTTGCAGACGATACTACTTTAACAATAAAATAAGTAAATTAAAAGATAATTACCTAACATAAATTCTTATAATTGCATTATTAGGTATAATTTAGGATGATTTTGTTCTACCTGTTACCACCCAACCATTTTATTATCTTTTTTGTGCAAATATGAGTTGGAATTCACAATTTATTTTCTCTTCTTCTTCTGTATTCATAATGTCCAAATTTATGTTAGTCTAAATATCTTACAAGTGAAGAAGTAGTAGTCTCAATCATTGTATAGTTACATGATTAAAGTCATTTGTGATCATTTTTCGTTTGACATTGCCTACTTCCTTTAGATTCAGATTGCCTAAATCTCTGTAATAATAATTTGGTTTAATATTCTTAACAAAGTGGACTACACTTTATTCTTTTTAAACTACAATAAAACTACTTTTGGCCAACACAATATTCTTAGTCAGGAAATTTAACTTGTTTTTTGGACTTCATTGTTTTGTTATCTTTCAATAATTGTGTATAAACTTTAACAAGAAAAGAACAAAACCAAAAAACCACCTGGTGTATACTTTGATGTCTCCAAAACAAGTGTTTTCTAGAAGATCATAAACATAATTATTTCCAAAACCGTAAGCTTAAGTTATAGTATGAATCAGAGTTAAGCTGATTCTGATCATCGTTAGCTAGAAGCCTCACAATTTAAGGTAGTGCGATTTGAACAAAATTAAAAGAAAGAAAAAGATATATAAGAATCACATACCTAACCACTCACTCATACTTTCATTAAGCAATTCAAGGAGATGAGTATATATAATCATAAAATAATGTACGGAATATATTTAACATGTATCATAGTGGGCGATGGAGATTCATCAAGTTGTGATTGTAAAATCTGTAAAGTCAATTTTATTAACTTGTAAGTATACCTTTGATAGTGACAAGAAAATGTATTATACAAAAACAAAATATTGTCAATGAGATTTCTATGTTGATGCATCTTTGAATATAATTTGTAAGAGAACAAAAATGAGGTCGTGGAACGTAACGTCTTCTTCTACCACCAACATAGAGTACATATGTCAAAGATTTTCTTACATGTTTAGTCAGATTGTCTCTTATAAGAAAACAAAACATAAGAGTTAGACAAAAAGAGTTTTGAATGGTTCTAGCTTCATACTGAGATCATCAGTAATCGGATCGAAGTGTGTGCATTATTGTAGTAGCCGATAATCTTATTGGAAAGTTCTTAGAAACTAGTCACGTGCTATCCATGAATCCATCTGAAACCAAATGTTATTCATTACTCCAATTTGTCGTTTTCAAAATAGGTAAATTTTTAACCCTAACTAGATTTGGATTTAAGTAGAATATATATGTTTGGCTTTGAAAAATGTGTGGTCCAAAACGAGGAATGAGGACTGTGCACTTTGTGCTAGATCTCAATATGAGATGTTGTCTCCACTCTCCAATTATATCTGTACACAATGTTTTCATGGGAAACACAAAAATATATAGGTTTTGTGTTTTTCTTTGATCTAATCTCAAAGATACATAAACCAAATTTGGAAATTTTCGTTCAGAACAGTATTATGAGTTAGTAGGTTTAGTAATGCTTATTTAAACATAAAAAAGAGATCTCTAAAATACTTTAAGAAATCCAAAAGAAACTTGTCGTCTGTTGTTTTGATCAGACCACTTCTTCATGATAAAGAAAGAATATACGACTCGAAATCACCTGAAATTTGGTATAAAAAATTTACACTTCTAGATCTATGATCTATCTATAGCTGAAAACAGTTTATCAACTAATTAGAATTTCAGTTTTAAAATTATGGTCAATTGTTTAAGATAAATTTGTGTTGATCAGACTTTAAATGGAAAACTTCGAAAATGAATTCCCAAGAACCTTAAAATTATTTTCACAAATCTTAAACGTATCTTTGGCTAATGGGCCATTTGACAAAAAATCACAAATAAAAGAATAATAAAAGCGATTAAAATCACAGAAACCATGAAAATTTTAAGACAAGATCAAGGCATCTCTCGCAACTTGTTCCAACCAGTTGGCAAGTTGGGACATAGTTGGTCGTTGATTCGGATCCTCCCGTAAACACAACTCTGCCACGTCAGCAAGTTTCAACAAGGGCTCTGCGTTTCTCGGCAACGATATATACTTATCCACAATCGCCGCCGCTTTGCCTTCTCTTATCACCGGAACCGTCCATTCAACAATGTCCGGCGGATCACAGTCCCTATCATAACGCTTCCTTCCTGTTAATATCTCTAACAACATAACCCCGAAGTCATAAACATCTCTTTTAGTGTATACATTCTTCTCGTTGGATGATGTCACGAGACCGAAATCTGCAACCCTTGCGACCCAATCCGAGTCCAAAAGTACATTCGAAGACTTCACATCGCCATGAAAAATCTTTGGCTCAGCTTGAATGTGAAGATACTCGAGACCTTTTGCGGTTTGCATTGCGATTTTGATCCTTAAACTTCAACTCAATAGAGTAAACCCACAGTGAAGATGAATATAGAGCGTACCATGAGGCATGTAGTCGTAAACAAGAAGCCTCTCTCATTTCCGTCGAGTAGCCGAGGAGGTTCACAATGTTGTTATGTCTAATGTTGCAGAGAACCTCTAACTCCGTCTCGAATTCTCTAGCGTTTGTGTGGATTATGGTTGCTGCGTTTGCTCTCTTAACTGCTACTTACCTTCCATCAGCTAGCACGGCTTTGTAGACAAACCCGTAGCTTCCTCTCCCTAACTCGTTGAACTCTTTAAACCCGTTGGTTGCGTCTCTAAGCTCAGAGAGTCTAAACACTTGAGCAAACGGTGTTACAGATGGAGCAGGGGAAATAGTTTCAAGTGGCTCAGTGTCTAAATCTGACTTTCCCATGCAAAACTTGAATTGATTCCCTGGACTGTCTTCTTTACTAGGACTAGTGACAATCCGTGCCACGACGCAACAACCAATTATGAGAATCAATAGAGCAGATGACCAGGATCCAACGATGACAATTACTCTCTGTAATTGATGCCAATGCTTATCTGGAAAATTGCTGTTATGTAGCTTATATATGTCTGAACAAGAACTGTTTTGACAGAGCGAACAAGCCGTACAGATCCGATCAGAGTTCTGCGTGCAAGGACTAGACAAGAAGAATCCGTGAGAACAATCCGAGCCACAAGGTGAACAAACCATTAACTCTTTTCTTACACATAAACTCGTTAGGTCAGGTTCGTTCAGAATACTTGCATTGAAAGCAAACTCTTTTTGGTTACACGGACCAGCTCGACAAGTCCCTGGACTGCACAGCTCCAATGGAGGATCATAAGCTAGTCTTGAAGAACCGTTAACCATCCAGCAATCAAGAACAAGATCCTCTTCTCTTATACCACAAACAATGAAATCAGATGAAGCAATAGCCTTAAATCCTGAACCTTTTGGAATCAAAGAGAAATTAGCATTTCCCCAACATTCAACCTCGTGATTACCCTCACGGATTCCGCAGAAATGACGAGCACCTGCGGTTAACGCAACGAATCCAGAATCATCCGTTGGAGAATTGACGAAAGGTTCATTGTCTCCCCAACATTTAACCTCCCGGGATGAGTTTGAATTAGTGCAGAGTGAGTTTTCTCCGGCGGCTAAAAGTCTGAAGTTATCGGAAGTTGAGTTAAACCTAAACTAGAAGAACTGGGGCCAAAGCAGAGCATTCCACCATCTCTGATTCCACCACAGCTAAACCATCACCAGAAACGATGTTGCTGAAGACGAGATTGCTAACAATCTGACCAAATAAATTTGGATTCTCTTTCGCCATTAAGCTATTATTCGTAGCTCTTGTTATCTCCCAACAATCGACAGTTCCATAATCACGATCCGAATAGTAAGCTCCTCTAACTGCACAGACATGGCTACTTCCAGCAGCATCTGAGAGTAAGCAGCAGTTCGGTAAGTTCGAGGGACGAGATCCAAACCTGAAGAAGACCCAAGTGAACTAAAACAGAATGCCTGAGACGTGTTCGACAAAATGCCGCACAGAAACCCATTTCCACCTGAAAGAACTGTCATTGACGGAATGCTGTAGAAAGACGGAGAAGATGGAGATGAATAGTTTTTGCCCCAACAGATAACTTCTTGACGACCACCAGCGTCAATGGCACAGAAGAAAGCAGAGTCACCCGCCGCAATTGGGCCGGAGGATCCAAATCCGGATCCGGGTTTGGGAAAAAACGGTAGAAAGAGTAAGAGAAAGAAGAAGTAATAGATTTCCATTGGAGGTGAAGTTCATGAAGTGAAAGGAGAAGAAGATTGAGGTAAGCTGCCATTTGACAGTGAAATGGGGCTGACGAACCGAGAACGTGGGTTGCGTCCTCATGAAACAAAAAATATATATTTTGTTTAATCAATAATGTAACAATATTCTTTTTAAAAGTTTAATTTTTACTTTTTAAATGTATTGAAGCAATCGCAAGGGGCATTTAGCTTAGTGGTAGGTGATAAGTTTACAAGAGGCATGTGCACTTGCAGCTAATGGACCGGCCATTTATGGTCCAATGCTGAAAAAAAATGTATTGAAGCAATCCTAGGAACCATAGAATCTCTTTTGGAGATTCACCTTTTCAAAGTAGAATTGTTGACAGATTGCGAGACAGAATGTTCTGGACAGCCCAAGAAATTGGCCGGCTTTTATTCTAAACTTGGAAGAATTTTCTCAGTTATTTTCTCTTTTTCGTCCTTTGTACTTTTGTTGATTCTTTGTTCTATAAATTATAGGACATATATTCTTGCCAGGTTTGTCAGATAGTCGACGTATAATTAATTGTATGTGATTCTCTTGGAGATAATTTTCCATTTATATAATATTGTTGTTGACGAAAAAAATATATATATTATCTAATAAACACTTGACAAAAAACAATTCTAAATTTTTTTATTTAAGAAACAATTTTACCTTTTTTTCTTATCTTTTGTCACTTTTCTAATTTTTTTTATTTAAATAATGGTAAGAAGCCTCTATATTGGAGGTAATGCAAATATTAATAACGAAAGAACATAATTATTTAAATAAAATAGGAAAAGCCCAATTAGAAGCCCGTATCGAAGGCAGTGCCACCACGGAGACGAAGAACGAGAAAGACGGTGGCTAGCTTCTGGATATTGTAATCAGCAAGTGTTTCATTATCTGGAAGCACTTTACCTGAAAAGATTAGTCTCTGTTCAACACGTGGTAAACCTGTCTGATCTTCAATCTTTGCCTTGATTTTTGCAAGAGTATCTGAACTCTCAACTTTTAAAGTAATGTGTTTGCCATTAAGAAATTTTATAAATATCTTCATAGCAAACCCTCAAACGACAAAACCAATTTAACAAGTAGAATCAGAGCTAAAAATTTTGTATTTCTTTACGTTTAGGAAATTAAATTGTGAAACCAGAGCAAAGGTTAGAGCCTTTTACATAGGCTTTTGATTTCCTTTTACTAATAAGAAAAGTTTCTTTTTTCTCGATAGGAAAAGGTAATTTTATAAATTTGATATTTTTTTTTTTGTCAACGACATATTATATTAGACCACAACTGGCCGGCCCAATAGCCAAATTCCTACATAATGTAGACATGGGACTCGATCCCGAGTTATGCAAATGCGCTGCCTTAAGTGAACTTACCGTCTGCCACTAGGCTAGATGCCATTTGCAAATTTAATATTTTTTAATCATATTAGATGATTATCCTTACAAAATAAAAATAAAAATATTCTCACCACTTAAATATTTTTAAATAGTATTATATAAAATTTTAAAAATTTGAATTATTAATAGATATTGTATTTTTTTGTCAATATTGGATCATAACTTACCGGCTCATTAGAAATTGAAACATATTAGATTGGTATTGAACTCGAAAAAAAACTGTTTTTCTTTTTCAACGATAAAAGTACAGCAAAAACAAAAGACGTCAGAATTACAAACCATACACTCTACTTACCTTAGCCAGATCATCTACTTTATAATTTAAGAGTCTGGGAATAACCGATAATGAGCAAGAAGAAAACTGAGAACAAAGCCTCCGAATATCCTCATGGTATGGTATGAAAGCCGGCCACTTCTCTGGATGCTGGATGATGGAAAAAAACGTCTCGCAGTCGGTCGAGATCTCCACTTCCTGGATTTGGAGCTCCGTAAGCGCTTCCAAAACCCAAAGCACTGTCTCTACCTCGGCGTGGAGAGCTAATAGACACTGATGAACTCGCATGGATCCCGAACATATTCCTTCCATTGAATCTGGAAAGTAAATCCGACCGATCCCCGTATAGAGACCAATATTCTTCCAGGACGCATACACGTAGCATTTATAACCCGTGAAACTGAGATTAGTTGTGGTAGGGAATATCATTGCTGATTTGAGCGAAGCAAACCTCAGACCACTCTTTGTAATCTGATGTTGCCCTATCCAATATAACTCTAGGATCTAGCAGAAATTATTTCGCGCTTAATTTATTGATATAAAAAATTATTGTAATTCTGTAATGGATTATATTTTATTAAAGCATTTATAGATATTTTCGTTTTATTTTTATTAATTATATAATATGTTAAGAGAATAATTGTATTATAGTTTAAAAGATTTAGAAAAATTTGTACTTTAATTGGAATATTTGTAGAATAATTTGGACTTGATACTAATAATTGGAGTAACAAAATTCTTGTTTTTGAAATATTCAGCCTGATTAGATAAATCTCTACCCCCAAGCATTATAGTGTGCAAACTGAAGAATGAAGTCCATTCATGTGTGGGGCATGAAAAAACTCATGTAAGGAGACTTCTCGCCAGATGCTCCCGAGCTGTTGCTAATGCTTGAGTTAATGTCTGCAATCCAGAATGTTAACAATGAGTTCAACTTAACCAAAACTATGTGAAGAATATCGCTTTCTTCATAAGGAAGATGTAATAGTCACAGTGTACTTACCTGTTCAGAGAGTGAACCACTAGCTTCTGCGCTCTGCATTGCTACTTTCCCCGCAATGACGCTTGGGTCCGTTTCAAGAACCACCCTGAACACATATTTCCCCAAGTCATAATCAAACAATAGCTTATGAGATATCTATATAGGACGATCTCACAGAAAGCTCGGCAGATATTTAACATGCTTATCACTACCATACAACTGTTGTGTAAGGTTACAATGAGTGAAAGTTGCATACCCTTGATCGACCATTTCATCAAGACACAGAAAGATGAGATCCAAGTTCTCAAGGGCTTCCATCTTTTCCACATTGTTCCTGGTAGGAAATAGGCGATGCATCAATATTAGTCTTGGATTGTTGATCAAGACATGTGAACATATTTGATTGTTAAGTGAAGCAAATACCTCAGAAGAAGTGCAACAGCATCGAAATAGCCTTGGAGAACGGATGATAAGATGAGCTCGTTTTCATTTTCACCTCCAGTAACAAAAAAGTGAAGGTCTTGGGCGAACTTATAGACAATAATATTACTGTCCAACAATGTGATCTCAGCTGCACATAATGACATTAAATCCAAGATTCGTACACATCTATAAGCAATCTGAAACAGAAAGTATGTATGTACAAAGACAGGAGACTCAAACACATCCCGCGAAAGACAGTGTGTAAAGAAATTATGTGCGTGGGTCATACCTTCTACGCGAGCATTGGTCTTAGAGGTCTTTGAGAATACATATTTCTCAAAACTTAACTTCACAGCATTAGTTGGCCAGTCATCTGAGTAATACTTAACAGCCACACGCTTTCCTTCAGAGTCTAAAAGAAGAATGTTCTTCACCAAAGGACATGAATCCTATACAATGTGATTAAAATAGTCAGCATTCACGTTACGTGGAGAAGAGAAGCGGAGAATCCAAAGATATCATGTACAATCAAATTCCTACAAAGCTACTCAGCATCCATGGCTCAACCAAAAAATGCTGCAACAAGGCAACACATACACATAAAAGATATATTGCATATGTACTTACATGAGTCCCGTGAATGCCTGACATAGTTGTTATACCAAGATATACCTAAAAAGTGACAAACTAGCTGTTATTGCCATTACAAACATGACAATTTTCAATACCGTCATTCTAGTAATGTATTTGGTAAAAGCTCATACACAAGGAAAGAATCGAGATTTATAAACAAATACCCTAAATTCTGTGTGTAGTATATAATATAGATGATCTTCAGGACAAAACAGCTACAGAACGCCACAAATATGAACCAGATATAGCACACACAGAAAAATGGAGATTGACGTGATGCAATAGGTAGACAAAGAATCACGGAAATTCGAACCCGTTCATACAAATAAGAGATAAATCCTAACTTCATCGGAGAACCACAAAACCAAGCACAAATCTGCACAGATCTTTACAATGTACTCATAACCAACAACAAAAACTTAAGAACTGTTTCTAATTGAGCAGATCGGTTTAACAAAAGATTGAACAACGACTGAAGATTTTAAAAAGCAATGAAGCTATAATCATAATCCAGGGATCAGGATGACAAACGCATAAACAATAATCGAAATCAATGATCGGTGAAGAAACAATGAAGGATTCAGGAACAAATAACTATATCGCAATCAGATCACAAATATCAAAAACCGCAGGATTCAAATGGAAATACCTCCTTGAGAGAGCAATTTGCTTTAGAAATTGAAATAATTTGTTATGTACAATGCACGGCTCACTTCGTTCCAGTAAGACTTGCTACAATTTTGGTTATGAGGATCCTAGATCTGAATATGATCCTAGATCTAACCGACCGGTTATGAGAAAATTAATGAGAACCGATTTGGCATTATCTTCTAATCACATACGTATAATACTAAAACAATCACACTTAAACTAGTTAATCAATGCTACCGACAAATCAATCATCTTGCGCTTTGTGTAAAAAATGTTGTCATAGTGATGTTCAACGAGATCCGATAGACTTTTCAATGTGTATTGACAATTTTCTCAAGTTGGTTGGTGAGATTGGGACTTCAAATTACAGCATACAACCAGAGTCGTGTTTAAAGGAACGAGAATTAGGATTTTGCCCCATATCACATAAATATTTTATTTTAATAAAAACTATATTTAAAAAATATTAGATACTTATGTTTAATGTTTTTCCAAAATATCATTTTTAAATTATCGAGATATTAATATTTTTGGAAATCCACTCCTAGAAAACGGTGGGACATAATTTGTTGGTATAATAGAAAAATTTTAATAAAAAATAGGAGTTAGTTTTTTTGTCAATAACATATTAATTGGGTGACAACTGGTCGGCCCCAATAGCTAAATTTCTACATAATATAGGCAGAGGGACTCGATACCTGATTGTGCAATTGAGCTGTCTTAACTGGATTTACCACCGACCACTAGGTTAAGAACCATTTGCAAATAGAAGTTAGTTTAGATTTTGACTTATATCAATATTTTCCATTCTTTCTTGTTTTCTTTTAGAAAAAAAATATTTTCCTAAAAGTAAATAAATAGTAAGAGATGACTTAAACGTCAAAGTACACTTAACATAATTACCTAAAATTTTAATCATTTTTTTAGTTCTCTAAGTTATTCTGAAATAAGTTTGAGGTATGTAATTTTTAAAAAATACTTTCAATTGTATATTAGTTCAGTTTTAATTCTTTTTAAAACTTTTATATTTGATAAATTTTAGAAAATGTCTCTGGTACCTACAAAAAACACGTTTCATAGGACAAAACTAAAAAGAAAAAAAAAAGGAAAGTTCTTAGAAACTCAACAAGGTTTTATGCTAAATTTTTTGAAAAAACCTAAGATTGCTAATGAAAACTTTATTGATGATCTAAAAGTACAAAGTGATGTTGAGTGTCTTGCCACATTTGAAACACATGGGATTGGAAGCTATGAATTCTTGTTGTCCATGGTTATTTGGTAGAAAATTTTAGTTGTTATTACCACAATGAACAAGAATTTACAATATGAAGACATGAATATTGACTTTGCTATTGCTCAACTAAAATGACATCTATCTTATTTCTAATAGTATAGAGCTACATGTTTTGAGGAAGCGAAATTTGAAGCTAGACAAGAGGTTGAATTTATGAAGATTGAGGTTGTTTTCCCGATAAATGCAAAATGCATTTTAAGAAGAAAAATACAGTTTGATGAAAATCCGGAGAAGTTGATGACTATGTGAACTTATCACACCAGAAGAAAATTTCAGAATTTCTTATTTCATCAAGATCATAGATCAAGCTCTATATTCTCTTATGGAAAAATTTGAACAATTTCAGAGGTATGAACACATATTTGGATTTTTGTTTGATTTGATGAAATTACAAATGGCAAGTGATGATAACTTGATGACATCTTGTACCAATCTGAAGCTACCTAAAGCATGGAAACCATTCAGACGTTGACAAAAATTATTTATTTTATGAATTAAAATTTTTAGAACACGTTTTGCAAGGAGATTACAAGAGACATATTGAAGTGTTGGATTTTTTGAAGACAATAAAAGGTTGTTGTCTAAACGGTTGGATCACTTATCGAATCTTATTAACAATATATGTATCTGGTGCCTCTGAATAAATAAGTTTTTCAAAGTTGAAACTGATAAATTTTTACCCTCGATCAAGTATTTTACAAGAGTGGTTAAATACTTTGACTATCATATCTATAGAGAGAGAATTAGTAAAACAACTCGACTGTGTGAGTTTGGTTAATGACTTTTTAGAAGAAGAAAAAAATTAGTTTTAAATTTTTTATTGGTTATAATTTTTAGAAAAATATTTGTTTATATTAATATTTTCTAAATAATAAAAAATACTTTTCTTTTCTTCGTCCCAAACTTCAAATATGCTGCGTACGGCTATGCATACAATAAATAAAACTCTTATTATCAATGATTTGGTGTCTTAATAATTCTGTACATGCTTGTTAATCTCTCTACGTTGAAGATAAATATTTATTTCAGTTTTATTTTCTCTAAAAATGAAGCTTAATCATCTGTACTAAAATTTGGTTTGGTTATAGTTGTGCACGATTTTATAAGGTAAATCTCATTATTGTATGCATTAAATAATAAATAAAATATTGTAGCAAGAATCTATCTTTGGTATACCTACTTCGGTTTCATTATAAACACACAAACTCCACTCACCAAAAACACTTCAAGCCTACCTCCATTACCAGATCTGAATCTCTTCTCTTTTCTCTTTTTACTCTTCTCGATAATCCTTCAGATCGTGATCCATGGCTTCCTCTGATTTCGATGGAATTCTATTGGGAATGGGAAACCCACTCCTCGACGTCTCTGCCGTTGTCGACCAAGAGTTTCTCGACAAGTAATCTCCCTCAGATCCGCCTCTTTCGTTTTGTTTTCGTTTGGTTCTAGGATTGTTGTGTAGGATATTCTTCTGGGTTCTCTGATTCTTAACGTTTTCTTCTTCATCGTGACAGATATGACATCAAATTGAACAATGCGATTCTCGCAGAGGACAAACATTTGCCCATGTAAGTGTCTTTTTTTTATCAATCACATTGGATCCTTTTTAGCCTTTGATTAAGCTGCACTCAAATTCTCCTGACAAAAGTGTGGAAAAAGGCGTCTTGATAAGCATTTACTTTTCAAGTTGTTCTGTAATTCGATTTGGATATGTACTATTGGGAATCTCGATACGTTCTGTACAGAACTTGGATTTAATGTGACAAGTTCTATAGCTTGAATGAAACTCTGGAAAGTAAAACACGGTAGAAGGAAATGGTTCTGATAAATATATGAGTTTCTTTTTTCTTGATGCGATTAGAATATGCTTGTGACTATCTTTCACCAACTCGTCGTTAAACACCTTTGTTAATTCACATGATAATTGGTATTTTTAGGTACGATGAAATGAGCCAGAAGTTCACCGTGGAATACATTGCTGGAGGTAATATTCATCTTTAGCGCGATTATGAGATTTGGTGTTTAGGTGCTTTAGCATGGATTTGTGACATCTTCTTGCCTTTGTTCGGTTTTCAGGTGCTACCCAGAACTCCATCAAGGTGGCCCAGGTAAAGACGAATTACAGCCTTAATTATTCTCATACTTGTTTTATTGTTAGTACATATTTGGTAACCATATATTTCGAACACTGCAGTGGATGCTTCAAACTCCTGGAGCAACCAGTTACATGGGATCCATTGGAAAAGACAAATACGGAGAGGCAATGAAGAAGGATGCTACAGCAGCTGGTGTCAATGTAAGTCTGCTTTAACTTTATAAATTATTGGTGTTTGCTTCTGCTTTATGTTCGAATAGTCAAGAATTACACTGTTAATATGCTGGTGTTCTATGTCCAGGTCCACTATTACGAAGATGAGTCAACACCTACCGGAACTTGTGGTGTTTGTGTGCTTGGTGGAGAAAGGTCAGTTTACACTCTCCATATCTTTTTATGATTATGTTTGATAAGATGCATTATCCTTTTGCTGAGTTGTACTGAAGAGTGTTTCCCTTTTTGCAGGTCACTCATTGCGAATCTTTCAGCTGCAAATTGCTACAAGGTTGAACACCTGAAGAAGGCTGAAAACTGGGCTTTGGGTAAAATACTCATCTTCTAACTATCAGAAATTTTAATCTAAGATTGGATACTTTCATATGTAGAAGTTATCTGAGATTTTTGTGAAACTTAATTTTTGGCAGTTGAGAAGGCCAAGTTCTACTACATTGCTGGATTCTTCCTCACGGTATCAGTAGAATCCATTCAGTTGGTACGTGAACATGCCGCTGCAAACAACAAGGTAACAAGATACGATCCTTCATGAGCACTAGACATTTCTCCCCGACCAGTATGCCTTTACCTATGAACCATCCTGACATGTTGACATATCTGGCAGGTGTTCACGATGAACCTTTCTGCTCCATTCATCTGTGAATTCTTTAAAGATGTTCAAGAGAAGTGCCTACCGTAAGCAAATACTAACCTTTTTATCTATTTGTTCCATTTTAATAATTGCTTCAATAATCATTTGCAATATACTGAAAAGCAAGACACCTGCATCTAATGTCTTGCTTGGACCAGGTACATGGACTACATTTTTGGCAACGAGACTGAGGCAAGAACCTTCTCCAGGGTTCACGGCTGGGAGGTAACTACCACAGTTTCACCCTAATTTTTGGTATGAATGAAGACAGTTTCTTAATCTTATAAATTATATTTTATACAGACTGATGATGTTGAGCAAATAGCCATCAAGATGTCCCAGTTGCCCAAAGCCAGCGGAACATACAAGAGGACAACTGTGATTACACAAGGCGCTGATCCTGTAGTTGTTGCCGAGGATGGAAAGGTGAAGAAGTACCCAGTCATCCCTCTCCCCAAGGAGAAGCTCGTTGACACCAACGGTGCAGGTATTTGAGAAGTACCCAGCCTTGTTAATTGAACTCAGCAGTTTTCTAACTCACTCAGAACAACTCGTAATCTGCTACATTCAGTCCTAGGATAGTTATAGCTATATAAAGTGGAGAGTTGAGTCCATGATGGACTAACAGGCCTTTTAACTGTGTCCATAGGTGATGCATTTGTTGGAGGTTTCCTTTCGCAGCTAGTGAAGGGAAAGGCGATTGAAGAGTGTGTGAGGGCAGGATGCTACGCTTCAAACGTAGTGATCCAGAGGTCTGGCTGCACTTACCCTGAGAAGCCAGACTTCAACTAAAACTAAAAGTCTCCCGAACCATCCTTTTAGTTTTACCTCCGGTTGAGATTTTAGTGATATATTTACCGTCCAAAATAAACATCATTGTTGTTTGCTTGTATCACCTTTTGAGGCTTTGAGTTATTGAATCTTTCTTGTTGGCTTGTTTTTGCTGTCACCTCTATTGATTAATAAAATATCATTACTAGATGTCTAGATCTACTTAGTCGGATATGACAAAACAAAATGTTCATGGCTTGGTTACATCTCAACTCGAAGGACTCGTGCAAAGTATTTACATTTAGCTACTTCACCATTATAGGACTATAAATTAAGCACAAGTTATGAGTTAAATGTTTAATTTCTATGCGACAAAGTTTTCATATGATATATTTTTCCAAGATTACGACAGTTTTATGTGACTTGTTTCTCTGTTTAGAGTTTGAATTAGTCAGGTTTATAGAAACTATATTTGGACATTTACAAGCAACGAAGCTCGTAGAAATTTTCTTGTCGGTGCAGTGCACAATTTTCTAAGGAATCATGGATCTGACAAGTTATTGTCTTGTTTCGAATGTTTATGATAGAATTAGAGTAGGACCAATATTGACTCGTTTTTCTTATGTCTTTGACTGATTAGGAATCTAACGACTTTGACTTTTACTTCTCTTCTACAAATTTCTTTATTCATCTACAAACTTTTTCTTTTTTAATATTTAACATTCCTTTTCAAACTTTGAATAAAAAAATCAATATTTCTGTATCAAATATGTGTATCGTAATTTGTTTACTGATTAACCCAAATTAGCTTCGTGTCGCGACTTAGCCGAAATCATTAACTCTATACAGAAGTTAGGAATCCCGTTAAATTATTATCGAGTTTCAGTAAGAGAAATTAACGGAGTAAATAGTTTTTATTAAATTGTGTAACTATGAGTCTATTTTAATTTTTTTTTTACAACGGCATAAAATAAAAATAATCAAAACAAAGTGAT
>JAKUCM010005175.1:0-73423 GCA_023374145.1 Lepidium sativum
ACGACTAGTTAGAGAATCCGTTTTATGATTAAAGGATCTCGGTATAACTGACGAAGAGAAATAAGAAAAGAAAGAGCATAACCACAAGAACTCATCTTGATACGGAATAAAAGCAGGCTACTCTGGTTGGTCGAAGATCCGTACCACTTTCTCGCAATTTGTCGAGAACTCCACTTGCATAATGTGTAGAGCTATCAAAGATTCCATCGTCCATAACACTGCTTCAACCTCCGCATGAGTGGCCGAAAGTCTCCTGGATATTCCTCTGGCTCTCATACTTTCTCCACCCACTGAATCTGTGAAACAATAACTACCTAAACCTGTATATTCGTCGGTAGTCTTCCAAGACGCATCCACAAAGCACTTATAGCTTGTGAAATTAAAATTAGCTATAGTAGGGAAAGCTAGTAGAGACTTCCTAACAGTAGCTCGAACAACGAGAGAGACTCTAAAGTTTGAACATTCGAAACGAGCAAACGACTACTCTGTATGATCTGCGACTGCGTTACTCAATATCCTTCGAGGATCCAAATCTTTACTGGAAAAACATAAAGAATTTCTCGCTTTCTAAATATGCCATAAGATCCAAGGGAACATATTCATATCCGCACTATCCGACAACTTCCAGAACATATAATCCAAATTAAACCAGATTGATGAACCATAAAAAATACTTGGCGCATATGGAATACATGACATTGCCCAAACCTGGAGAGCTGTGGTGGACATAGAAACATGACATGATTAATAGACTCCTGGTCCGCATCACATTGCATACACCGAATATCACACATAATCCCTCTCTGAACAATATTCTTATTTACAGCAATACACCGTGATAAAGATTACCAAATGAAATGTTTAACTTTATTTGGACAATTCAATGGTAAAGTTGTAGCGGAATAAAGATTACACCACTCATACGATGACATTGCTTTGGTAACTCTAAAATACACTGATCGTTATAGTCTCGACCCTTTAAGACTTTGGCCAATAAAGAATCCGGAAAATCTATAAGACGCCAAAGTTGTTTAGCAACCATTGACATATTAAACTCCTCCAATTTTCTAAAAACCAGACCTCCATCCGACTTTGGTTTACATAACTCCCCCATTTTCGCCAATGAATCCCTCTAGACGAACCAGAGCTCGCCCACAAAAAATTGGCTATTGCTGAGACTAATTTATGAATAACACCCCTGCGTAGCTACTAACAAGACAATACATAAGTTGGTAATGCTGTAAGAACCGACTTATTCAGAACTTCTTTTCCCACTTTTGACAGAAATCTAGATGACCAATTACAAATCCGCTCTTGTAATTTATCCCGCACAAAAGCAAATACTTTCAATTTGACATCCCTTAAATTTTTTGGGAGACCTAAATACGGTCCCATACCACCTAAAGTATTTATCCCTAGAATCTGTTTTAATCCAATTTTTTGGGTTTTGAAATAGCTCATCCAAATTGTATGGATGATTTCGCAAAGTTAATATGTTACCGAGAAACCAACTCAGACTCTTGTAAAATAAGTAAATTTTTTTAGCTTCCTCTACGTTAGCCTTACAAAAAAAGAAACTATCGTCTGCAAATAACAGATGAGAAACAACAGCATTGGACCGTGCTGTTGATAACTTTGTGATAAGGTTACGTTTCTCGGCGACCTATAATTTGCTTGTTAACCATTCCGTACATAAAATAAAAATATAAGGTGACAAAAGATCACCTTGTCTTAACCCTCTTTGAGTAATAATACGACCCCCTGAGAAACCATTAATAAACATAGAATATTCCACCGTTGTTAAACAACACATAATACACTGTACCCACGACTCACAAAATCCCAATTTGCGCAACAAAGTATCTACAAAGTTCCATTCAATCCTCTCATAGGCTTTACTCATATATGTTTTTATGGCCATAAATTTAATTTGAACTGCTCTATTTGTACGCAAAGCGTGAAATATTTCCTGAGCAATCAAAATCTTGTCTGATATTAACCTCTCCGAGATAAAAGCAGACTGTGTTTCCAAAATCAGCTTTGGTAAAAGTCGTTTCGGTCGCAAGAACATAACTTTGGATATCAACTTATATCCAATATTACATAAACTAATTGGTCGAAATTCCGTCATTTTTGTTGGACTTGTAATTTTTGGGATGAGACAAATGTTTGTTTTGTTCAAACTCTTCTCAAATGAACCCTGACTTAAGAAATTATTTACCAGGAACAATAAATTCACCTTAATAATCTCCCATGAGTACTAGAAAAATAAAGTAGTCATGCCATCTGGTCCCGAAGTTTTTCCCGGATCCATCCAAAATAGGGCGGTATTTTACCAACAATCGATTATCTGAATTACTTACCTTTGTTTCGATATCATCTAAATGTGTCATGGCATTCATGTACTAGCAAATAGATCTGAAAAGTATCTCGAGGCTTCCACGAATAATTCCTCCTCCTTGGTCACCCAATCACCTTGATGATTTAGGAGTCCAACAATTTTATTTTGTGCTCTCCGTTGTTGTGCCTGAGTATTTTTAAAATCTAGTATTTTCATCCCCCTCTGGGAGCCATTTCTTTCTACTTTTTGCTTCCAATAAGCCTCTTCATCCGCATTGGAATTTTTTAAATTCACTGTAGCCTCTAAAATACCAGATGAATTATCTATGGAAGAATTTTTACAGTCTTCCAATATTTGCTTAAGTTATACTATTTTCTGACACCCTGGAGAAACATGCTTACTCCTTGCCAACTTATTACAATTTTATCCTTTAACCCATCCTTACCAATCCATTTTTTATCGAAAACAAATTGTTTTCGTGGTCTATAAGTTTGATCCTGGAACCGTCCTAAAATAGGACGATGATCTGACCCTATCATTTTCAAATATTCCACCTCTGACAATGGAAACAATTCATGCCAATCACCATTCCCAAAAGCTTTATCAAGAAGACAACAAATTACACCATTATGTCTAACACCACGAGGACAAGATATTCCCGAGCTTCGGGAACTCGACTAGACCACAATCCTGAATCATCTAATTAAAAGTCATATAAGATAAAGCATTGCGTAACGAACTACCTTGCTTTTCATGATTCTCTGAAAATTCATTGAAACCCCACTGATCATCCACGGCGAATTCCTCATAATTCCCATTCTAGTTAATCGTTCCCAGACATAATCTTGTCTTCTTTGTATTGGTTCACCATATAAAAAAAGTAATAAATGTTTTAATGCCATTAAAATCCAGTGAAAAATCAATCATATTCTTATCCTTATAATTGATAATAACATTGAAATTATCTGAATAAAATAATGCTAAACCACCACTTGTTCCAATTGGTTCGACCGTGGTTAAGAATTTAAAACCCAAATATAATTGAGTTTTCTCTAAAAAAAAGATAATCATTTTTTGTTTCTAACAAAAATAAAAAATCAGGTCTAAACTTCAACCAAATATCTCTAAGATAATTAATTGAAACCTTATTACCAATTCCCTAACAACTCCAACATAAGGATTGAAAAAACATAATATTAATCAAAACTTCATGGAGCCTTTGTCTTGCTCCTTAGCATTCCCCTCCTTCACCTTAAAATTCCTAGGTGTTTTGCGAGGTGACAACACTGCAATTATTTGACATCTTCTTGGTACAAGCACCACAAATCGGTGTTGAGGATCTAGATGATACTTTACTCGGACCCGAAGGTGGTTTCAAACTCCTAGCCTCTTTACACTTTTATAATTTCTTGGCAAATTCTTCATGTATCTTAGCCATCTCAACATCTAACAAACCTTGACTGCAACAAACCGCAACCTCAAAAGCTATATTGTCCAATTCAGAGTCCTCCATACCCTCAGTAACAAACTCAACCAACACCCCATCCTCTGAACCAGGCCCATAAACAACCTCATTATCCAGCCCGACTGGCCCAACAACTTTACACGGATCAGAGGGATCCGCCACAACCAAATCATGAACCACTTCAGACTATGAAACTTGAAAACTACCGTTCCCTGTCTCAGACCTAGATGCACTAAATGAACCCGCCAAGTTTAAGCTTTCACTTTCCTGAAACAAAGGCCGCCTCACTTTTTTTGCAGACTCAGTTTCTACTAATCCCACCTTTACACCCTCCAACGAGGGTTGATTAGCTGATTTCTGCATTACCATTGGGACACAACGACCTCGCATAGGTCACTCACGTGTCCCTGAAGTAGCCAAAGTCTTAAAAGAGGCTCCCATATTGCGTTTACCACTCATGACAGCACCCTTAAAACTCATATTTTTTACCAGAATCAGCAACTTTGCCTCTCTTATCTTCCCCCATTTTACTTTTTTCCTGTTTGGATTTGTAGCAAATGGTAGCATCATGGGTCTTCCGAAAACAGAGGGAACAAAAACCTTCTAATCTCATATATTCAAACATTATTTTCGATTCCTTCCCTTCTTTAAATTCCAGAATCAATGAAAATAACAGTGTCTTAGAACAAGGCAACTCAATAAGAACTTGTCCTTTGGCCACCTCAATTGTAACTATTACCCCTATAGATTCTGCCACAAGCGTATAAACATCCTCTACTCTATACTCAAAAGGAATACCTGTTATTCGAATTCATATGCGAATTGAACTTGGGTAATATGCATCGGCCATAGGTTTCCAAGGCACATATGATACCATCCACTCATCAAACTTGATGGAACCATAGCTGAGCACACTCTCCAAATTTGCCAGGGATTGAAATTCAAATTGGAAACGCCCATTACCAAGATTTAAACCACTTACTTTTCCCACCAAGTTCCATAATTGGGGCCTACCAAAAATGAGCTTATCCACATTATGGATTAAATGGTTCAAACACCGACCCATCAAAACCCTAGAACTTCTTGCCAAGAGATAATAATTGTCTATTTTAGGTATCTTGATCTTTAACCTTCGAGGTGGTGTACCAAGATCCATTTTCTTCTTAGTTAGGCTAGTTTGAGCCATCCTCTTAACTAAAACTCGAATACAGAATATACCAAGAAAACTAGTATAACTAGCTAAGACTTTCGTAAGAAAAGAAACAAAGAAAAGTGAATAACTATTTTGAACTAATAGGTTCTTATAAAATAAGAAACTCTGTCCCTGAAAACGTTCACCTATCCACAATTTATGTGAAAACAGTTCCCTATCCTTCCGAAAATCTATTCACTCAAATTTTAAAATTGTCAAAATAGCATTCACAAATAACAGAACCAAACTTTGACTTTGTGCTTGGAACAGAGAAAGACCTATAATATAGCAGAATAAATCCCTATCTCTCATCCCTAAAATAAAGGAAATTCTAACTTCAACAAGATTTCAGACTAAATCGCACCTGAATTAATCGATGATCACCCAATAGCAAAATCGGGAAGATCACCTCAAGACTAGAACCTTGAAAAGTATTCCTTCTCTGCCTCAACGTCCTTACAACATAAAATAAAAAACACCAATGAACCATTTATCGGTCCCGAACTGCACCAAATAGACAAAATAACAGCATCATAAGCACAAATAATTTAAGCAAAGATAACTCAAGAACTGAAACTGTGGCAAAGACATCACACCTTTGCTTCAACACAGATCAAATGAAATGAGGTAACCCCAACAACAAACATGAACTGACAACTTGGACACACCTATTACAACAATCATTGAAAGACAGAGACATGAAAGCATATAATGTGGTGGTCTAGTTATTAAATTATACAACTCATGTAAGACCTTGAACATTCGAAACACATTCAAAACTTTGAAAGCATCCTTTCCAATTAGAGAAATCAAAACAATGGCCACTTGTGAAGACTGTTGTATACCACAAAATGTGACTATTGTCCAAATTACCCAACTAGGCCAGTACCAAATTCGCAGAAATCCAACACCCCCACTAAATCATCGACCTTGTCATATACACTCCTTTGTGAATCAAAGAACATGGAAAATATATGATGACCAGTCAAAAATTCTACTTGTGAAAACAACACCTCATAGGCTAAGATTAGACTTAACCATACCCGAGAATAAGTTCCACCAACACACAAAGGGGCCATCGTCAGGATCAACGCAAAATCCGTAAATGTGAAAGTAATATTATCACAATACCAGATTTCACTCTCGTGACCACATTGCCAAGTTGTCCAAAAAACCAGAACCTCTAATTTAATAGAGAACTGACAACAATCAATATCAAATTTCCAAGTACATATAGGATTTACAACATTTGACAATCCGAAATGCCTATCCTAACCAATAATTAGCAATGAAATCGAACACAAAATCATTACTCAAACCCTAAAACAATTACAAGAATGAAACCCTAAGAAACACCAATCTTATCAAATACTCACTGAGGCTCTTCAACAATCAGAAGAGAATTCCGCCTCTCAGTTGATTATTCAAAAAGTCTTCACAAAGTTCCCCCAAAAAGCACCGATAACCTCACCGTAGACGTCCCAAACAGATGCAGAGAAGTCGAAGCCGAAACAACCCAGTGAGCGCTGTCTCCCTTGATATCACCATCGCGATTAGAAAAACTACGATCGGAATGGCCTCCTGCACTGGAAGTAGCTGTAGATCACACCTCGCCGGAAATCCTCTTTCTCTCGTCGGAAATCCTCTTTGTATTTGTATGTGTTTTAGAAAATGTGTATGGTTAGATATTACAATGATTGTTACTATAAAAAATAAAATAAAAATTCATGCATTAAATAGATAAATCAGTTTCAAATAGGTAGCTACAAAGGATTGGTTAGTCCTTCCAACTTATATGGAGGAATTTTCAAGAATTAGTGTTTTTCTTATCTTTTTTCCTCCATTATATTTCTTCTAGCTTAAATTAATTATACAACTATTGTGTTAGTTTGTAGGGTATATATCATGAGATTTTATGACGGGACATCAATTTTGTGAAAAATGATCTTCCTCCTTGGCCTTTAAAACGTTTTTGGTTATAGATAGAATTTTTGACAGAGAAATTAGTTTCAAATAATAGCAAAACAATTTATATGTTGATAAAAAATAATGGTAAAAAAATATAATTTTGAAAACAATGTATGTGTATTAGTTTTCTGCCTAAACATTTATGTATATGTTTGTATTATATTAGTATTATTTTTCAACAATTGTATCAAAAAAATCTGACCCATAATCTATATATTTCTACAATTCTAGATAATATCATACAAAAATTACACAATTTTCTAAAATCTAATTCCAATAAAAAAAGCCAATAGAGGTGGACTACGCCATATTTCACTTTCATCACTAATTTTTAAATAATCACTTTATAGTTTTAGTTTAATAATTTAATTTAAACTGAATAAATAAATAAACAAAAACTTCTTCAGAATGGGTAATTATAGCAAGTGGCATTTAGCCTAGTGGCAGGTGGTAAGTCCACAAGAGCCATGCACACTTGCACATCCTGGGATCAAGTCCCGCCGCTTGCATTTGCAAGAACTTGGCTAATGGGCTGACCATTTGTGGCCCAATGTAGACAAAAAAAAAAAGGGTAATTATAAATAGATTAAGATTTAAGGCTCGGAATTCGTAACAGAACAATGTGACCCCATGATTATTATCTTTTAAATAAAGTGATATCTTTTTGGTTTAAATCTTCAAGATATGCTCGCGAGTACCAATGGACAAGCATAATGGTCTTTTTCAATTTATTACGATATCCCACAACATCATGAATCTATACAATAATATAAGTAGTAATCAGTCATGGAAACGAAGCAGGAAAACAATAGAAAGAAAACCACACAAGTTAGATTATACCCTAAAAAGTATATGTGTGTGAGAGTGATAAAGAGAGAGACCTAATGGCGAAGAAAGAAGATAGTGTGAAGCTTTTAGGGTTTTGGATAAGTCCTTTCAGTCGTAGAGTCGAGATGGCTCTTAAACTCAAAGGCATTTCTTATGAGTACTTAGAGGAAGACTTACCCAAAAAGAGCCAATTGCTTATCGAGCTAAATCCAGTTTACAAGAAGGTTCCGGTTCTTGTCCACAATGATAAAATTTTATGCGAGTCACATGTGATCCTCGAATACATCGACCAAACATGGAGTCATAATCCAATTCTACCTCAAGATCCCTACGAAAAAGCCATAGGTCGATTCTGGGCCAAGTTCGTTGATGAAAAGGTAATCTAACAATTTCAATAATTTATAATGTCTTGTATAATTTAATCATAAAAAGTCAAGACTTATAAGAAGTTCAATACCCATCCTATGCTTTTTATTAATGGATTGATGATAAGATGCAGATTCTACCAGTAGGGTTCATGTCCCTTGTAAAAGCAGAGAAGGGAATAGAAGTTGCTATCGAAGAGATTCGAGAAATGATAATGTTTCTTGAGAAGGAGGTCACTGGAAAAGATTTCTTTGGAGGCAAGGCAATAGGATTCTTGGACATGGTTGCAGGAAGTATGATCCCATTTTGTTTGGGTAGGGCTTGGGAATGTATGGGAATTGATATGATCCCAGAAGAGAAGTTTCCAGAATTCAACAGATGGATCAAGAAATTGAATGAGGTTGAGATCGTGAGGGAATGTATACCTCCAAAAGAGAAACATATGGAGCGCATGAACAAGATTATAGAGAGAACAAAAATCTGTTTAAATTTACATATAACATTGTAACTTCGGATCGCATATTTACTACATGCTTGTATCGTTTTGTCATTAATTGTTAGTAGTAATTTTTGTGTGAAAGATGAAACTTTATCATTATGCATTGATTTGTTACTAGTAATCACAGATCAGGAGAACAAAAACTTTATAATTTGACCACTGAAATGCTGGCTCATGGTCCTGATGTAACGACATGATCGCTACATGGCTAATTAACTCAGTTTCAAAACCAATTAGTCAAATTCTCTTGTTCTTATCATCTAAAGACGCGATTGGAAAATTCTATGTTCAAGATTTAAATAAGACGACACTCCTCATGTTTTTGAGATTGAACAAAGATTAAGTTCGATAAAACAAGGCTATGGATTCAAGTGCCTACTATACTCAATTAGTTACTCTATGGGAAGAACATCAGAATTACATAGAACATCCTGTTTGCACTTGTGAAAAATGTGATTGTAATGCTGCATGTTTATGGCAAAGATTGCAACAACATAGTCTTGTTACTAAAAATCTGATGGGTCTTAATGAGGCTTTTGAGCAGACTCGGAGACACATTCCTATGCTCAAGCCTATTCCTAATATTGAAGATGTTTTCAACATTGTGGTTCAAGATGAAAGACAAAAGTCTATTAGGCCTTCAACTCGACTGGAGAATGTTGCGTTTCAGAGTACTTGTTGAATGTACTGATTACAATGGTTCACAAGAGAATGCTGCATATGATGTTTACAAGAATAAGAATCAATCTCGGTCGGGTTGTACTCATTACAGTGAAACAAGTCATACTATACATAAATGTTACAAGTTGCATGGATATCTTTCTGGATACAAACTATATCAACAACAGCAGAATAAGCAAGCTTCTTGCAACAAAATAGTTAGAAACAATGCAATCAACAACAACAACTACTAGTCTTCGTTTTGATTAGTAGAAGGATTTTGACTAGTCTTCGCTTTGAAAATCTTGCTTTTACTTTCAAACATCATTGCATTAGTACTCTTTTATTTTCTTCGTGCAATTATCTACCAGGTTATAAAGGATATAAAGTCTTGAATCTTGACACTCATGAAGTTAGTATTACTAGAAATGATATTTTTCATGAAAGCATATTTCATTTTAAGGACATGTTAGATTCAAGTTCTGACACTGATATTTTCTATGAATCTCTTTTGCCTATGAATCTATCTTGCTTCTACTTTGAAAATTTTGCTTTTACTTTCCAACATTACTGCATTAGTACTCTTTTTTACTAAAATTCATAACAGTTCATGGATTCTTGATAGTGGAGCCACAACCCATGTCTATTCTGACCTAACATTGTTTAGTGTTGTGTTTCTTATCTCTGGAGTCACAATTTCTCTTCCAAATAGTGCTAGAGTTTCTATTACTCACACATGCACAATTAACATTTCAGTTTCATTGGTTTTGTATGATGTGCTCCATGTTCCCAATTTTCAGTTTAATCTTGTTAGAATTCATACTTTGCTTGATCATTCTCAGATACATGCTCACTTTTATCCTGAATTTTGTATTATCCAAGACCCTAATCAAGACTTGACGATTGGTAAATGGAGGCACTTGTATGGTCTCTATATTCTAGAGTCCAGTTTCTTCTCAGTCATTATGTGTCTCTTTGATATTTGATGGACACCTATGGCACGAACGCCTAGATCATACTTCTTCTACAAAACTGCAACATCTTTCAAGCCTTTTACCAATGTCAAAGATGAGTCAGATTCCTTGTGACGTGTGTCCTCTTGCTAAGCAAAAATGTTTACCATTTATCTATAATAATCATTTTCCTAAGTCTCCTTTTGATTTAATTCATTTAGATATTTGGGGACCTTTCTCTGTTGAATATGTAGAGGGTTTTAAATACTTTCTTACTATTTTTGATGATTTTACTCATCTTACTTGGATCTATATGTTGAGGAATAAAAGTTATGTTTCATTGATTTTTCCTAATTTCATTAAGCATATTCATACTCAATATGGTTCAATTGTCAAATAAGTTCGTAGTGATAATGCTCATGAACTTGCTTTCACTCGTTTCTTAAAATCTAAGGGCATAACTCATCAATATTTTTGTGTTTATACTCCTTCACATAATTCTGTTGTTGAGAGAAAACATCAACATGTTTTAAACGTTGCTCGTACTTTGCTGTTTTTATCATAAATCAAACACCTTCATTGTTGTTGAGTAAGCATTCTCCTTTTGAAGTGTTATATGATAAGCTACCATATTACTCTTTTCTTTGTACATTTGGATGTTTATGTTATGTATTTACTTTAACAAAGGATAGATATAAATTTACTCCTCGTGCTAATCGCCATGTATTTTTGGTTATCCACCAGGTTATAAAGGATATAAAGTCTTGAATCTTGACACTCATGAAATTAGTATTACTAGAAATATTATTTTTCATGAAAGTATATTTCCTTTTAAGGACATGTTAGATTCGAGTTATGGCACTGATCTTTTCTATGAATCTATTTTGCCTATGTCTATTTCTACTTGATATAGATTACACGAATTTGCATCCATCCTCATATGCATCTTTACATTTGGAAAATATGTCTGATTCTATGATTGATAGCACTAGTTACCTGAATCTGCCACATACATACCATTGACTGAAAAAAATATAATTGTGCCTTTGCAAAAGACAATGAAATCTAGTGCTCCTCATACATCATCAGACAACTTGACTTCAGATACATGGGACATACCACTTAACAATGCTCAGCCAAAACGCAATGCTAAGGCTCCAGATTATCTCTCTGAATATCACTGTTCTTTAATTATAGATTCTATTTCTATTTTCTCAGCTAAAAGTGCCATTGATTTTCCTATCTTTTCCTTCCTCACTTATTCAAAATTGAATCCATCATATCAATCCTTTTTTTAGCTTGTTCTTGTTAGAATATGTGGAATAAGTAAAGATAATGGAATAGATTTGAGATTGAGAGTTTTGTGAGATAAAGAGTTTGTGAGATTTAGGGAATTTTGTAACCGAGAGATTTAGAGAGTGTTTGGTAACCGAGATTAGAAAGATTGAAATGAATTATAGGAGGTCATATTTATACACATTTGTCTACTTTAGGGTTTTCCTTTACAATTAAATGGATAAAATACAACTACATGCTAAAAGAGGAAGCTTGGTTCAAATCCATATGGTTAAAGTGACTACTCTTCAACGGTCCACTTGCTTCCCTTAAGCTCCACACATAACTCTAGTAGCTCCAACGGTCTGATTTGTGAGGCAAAGAGAGCTTGCTGACTTGTTGGTTCACGTGTTTGGTTAGAAACCAATTCCTTGTTGTTATTCAAGAGTGTAAGGTTTGATACTGAGTGAGAGTTTATTTGCTTGACACTGAATTAAACTTTTCTTGTTTCTCATTTAACCATTGAGTTTAATAGTTCTATTGAAACAAACCCTCAAATTTCCAATAATCCATGGCCCATCCACATTATCCTAATGTAATGGATGTTGAGATCTCGACACTGGAACAACTTGGTACTTGGTCTATTGAGACTTTTCCTCCGGGTAAGAATGTGATTGGATGCAAGTGCGTGTACACAATAAAGTATAAACCAAATAGATTTACTAATCAGCATAAGGCGAGATTAGTTGCAAAAGGGTACAATCAACAAGAGAGAATTGACTATATCAAAACTTTTCTCCTGTTTGTAATGTTTTTTTACATGGAGATTTTGATGAAAATTTCATGAGTCTTCCACAAGGTTATACTCCTTCAAATGGTGTGCTTCCACCAAATCCAGTTTGTTGTCTATATAAGTCACTTTATGGCTTGAAACAAGCATCTAGATAGTGGCACACATGTTTATCTTGGGTTGTTATCGAGGTTGGCTTCATTCAATGTCCATGTGATAATAATCTATTTGTTAAACAAAATGGTACTGCCTTTGTTGCGCTCCTTGTCTATGTAGATGGGATAGTGATAGTCTCCAACAATGAAGATAAGCTTCAAATTCTTAAAGATGATCTATATCAAACTTCCAAAATCAAAGATATGGGTCCTCCATGATTCTTCTTAGGTTTTGAAATAGCAAGGAACAAGACTGGAATTTCAGTTTGTCAAAGAAAGTATGCATTAGATATTCTAACTTCACAAGGAATGTTGGCTTGCAAACCGTGTTCAATACCTATGGATTCATCTGTTAAACTCAGCCGTGAATTAGGTAATCCACTGGAAAATGCTTTTACTTTTAAATAATTGATTGGTAAATTGCTCTACCTCACCATTATGAGGCCGAATATCACATATGCTATTAATAGTTATACTACTTCATTTTACATTATTTGGTAATTGTGGTTAAGAGTTAGCTGCAATTTAGTTGATAGCTTATCTCTTTATATAAACATCATTAATGCTTCTTTTTACATGAATGAGAAACAATATAATCTTTTGATTTAGCACGCTCGTAATATCTTCATGTCCCTCAAGTAAATCCAATCTTCTCTTGGAAAATTTTGATCTGAAACACCAAACCTCGAAAGCTTCCTCCATATACAACCCACTCAGTCAATATCTCAGCTTGGTCTTCAGATAGTATAGCAAGAATCATTGAGACAAAGGGAGATTCTAAAGCTTTCTGTAACTCTCCATCAATTTTATATCTTACAGACTCATTCTTATCATCTTCAGTAGCATCTGATTCAGCAAGAAGCTTGTGTTTCATACAAACAGAAGCTATAGTTTTACCATCTGAAGTCGTTTCATTGTTGGCAATATCACCGTTCTGTATCCGATAGCTTCTATGACTTTTAAAGTCACCTGATGACCTTAACTCTTATCTCATCTGTCTCTGCGGTTGATGTTTCCAACTGTTCAACTACCTTAATTAACTTCTCGGATGTGTCAAATAATCACAATGGTAAAGAATTACAACAAATAAATCATAAGCATTCTCCCTTATAGGCCAGACTATAGTATTTGCTTTATGATTAAGAGATTTAGGGATAACAGAAAGAGAGAGATAAGGAAATAAAGAACTTAGCCTCAAAAACTCGTCCTGGTAAGGAAAGAAAGCCGGCCACTCCTCTGGAAGATTTATTAACTTCAAATCTGTCTCACAATCTGTCGATATCTCCACATCCGTGATTTGTAATACTAGGAGAGATTCCATTGCCCAAAGAATAACTTCAACCTTGGCATGAAATGTAAAAAGACTTCGATGGACTCCTCGGTATTCTTCCAGGAAGCGTCCACAAAACATTTGTAACCTGTAAAACTTGGATTAAATGTGGATGGAAAAGCCAATGAAGACTTTTTGAAAGCAAGTATGAACTTGTAAGGGAACTCTAAAGTCCTTGAGTTCTTTTCGAGCAACAAACCATTCCTTATAGTCAGCTTCCTCTTGAATAGGGGGTATTGAGTATACTACTTCATTTTACATTATTTGGTAATTGTGGTTAAGAGTTAGTTGCAATTTAGTTGATAGCTTATCTCTGTATATAAACATCATTAATGCTTCTTTTTACATGAATGAGAAACAATATAATCTTTTGATTTAGCACGCTCGTAATATCTTCATTTCCCTCAAGTAAATCCAATCTTCTCTTGGAAACTTTTGATCTGAAACACCAAACCTCGAAAGCTTCCGCCATATACAACCCACTCAGTCAATATCTCAGCTTGGTCTGCAGATAATAAAGCAAGAATTATTGACACAAAGGGAGATTATAAAGCTTTTTGTATCTCTCCATCAATTTTATATCTTACAGACTCATTCTTATCATCTTCAGTAGCGGCTGATTCAACAAGAGGCTTGTGTTTCATACAAACAAAAGCCGTATTTTTACCATCTGAAGTCGTTTCATTGTTGGCAATATCACCGTTTCGTATCTAATAGCTTCTATGACTTTTAAAGTCACCTGATGACCTTAACTCTTATCTCAACTGTCTCTGCGGTTGATGTTTCCAACTGTTCAACTACCTTAAGTAACTTCTCGGATGTGCCAAATAATCACAATGGTAAAGAATTACAACAAATAAATCATAAGCATTCTCCCTTATAACCCGGGCTATAGTATTTGTTTTATGATTAAGAGATTTAGGGATAACAGAAAGAGAGAGATAAGGAAATAAAGAACTTAGCCTCAAAAACTCGTCCTGGTAAGGAAAGAAAGTCAGCCACTCCTCTGGAAGATTTATTAACTTCAAAACCGTCTCACAATCTATCGATATCTCCACATCCGTGATTTGTAGTGCTAGGAGAGATTTCATTGCCCAACGAATAACTTCAATCTTGGCATGAAGTGTAAAAAGACTTCGATGGACTCCTCAGTATTCTTCCAGGAAGCGTCCACAGAACATTTGTAACCTATAAAACTTGGATTAAATGTGGATGGAAAAACCAATGAAGACTAATTGAAAGCAATTATAAACTTGTAAGGGAACTCTAAAGTCCTGGAGTTCTTTTCGAGCAACAAACCATTCCTTATGGTCAACTTCCTCTTGATAAGTATGTTGCAGGAATTTGTATCTCTGTTTGAAAACCAGTGATCATTCCGCTCTTGATAAGGTAGTCGCCAAAACAAATAATCAAGATTGTACTAAATAGATTTGCCAGAAAAAACATTTGATGCAGAAGGAATACATGAGAGTGCCCAAGTTTGAAGCGCTAGTGGGCATTAAAAAAGGACGTGATTAATGGTCGCACTGTTTGCACTACATTATTTACATTTAGGGTCACAATTTATTCCTCTTTGAGTCTGATTTTACATAAATACACTACAACCACATAAAACTTGCCAAATAAAATGTTAAATTTTATTTGGACAATTCAATTTCCGAACATTTTTGTGCTGGGCTTGAAAGTTTAGACAAAACATTCCAACTTTTAGCAATGAAAAAAATCTTCAGTTTATATCCAGATTTGACAGAATATCGTCCTGTTTTTGTAAAACACCAATCCCAGTAATGTAGTTATTGTCTTCTAGGAATGGGGATTCCCAAAAATTAGTTGGACATCACTAGGTTCAAAATACTGACGAAATAGAACTTCTCTCCAGGATCATGAGCTATGATAAACGAATTGGTCAATAGTCAGGTCATGAAATAGATTTAGAGACGAAAGAGATGCGGGCCGGGGAACAATATCCAGTATCCACAAGTTTTTTATTGTTAGTAAACTACTATTAGCAATATGTTAATTTTAAATAATTTTAATAAAAATATAGAATAATAAGAAAAATATAGAATAAATATAAAAATTATTGTAACAAGTTTCTTACTAGGAACACATTGTGATAAAACTATAATCTCTGTATATAATAAATCTTAAACTCTATATATAATAAAAGTGTAAGGTTTACATAAGCACCGCGGTATATTGGTCCGTTTTGGACTAATTCATATTGTAACTAGGCAATAATAGTTACATAGTACTTTTTATATATTATAATTTCTTTTAATAATAAACAGTTATCTTTTGATAAGATTCTAATAACTGATTATTATTATCTAGATAACATTTTTAGTTTTTTTTTCCTTTAAATAAAATAAAAATGAAAGGTTTAAATTACCTTTAAGATTGATTCAATCAAACATAGATGAAATTGGTTTCAAACATATAAATGTGATCATATTAAAAGTATTCTGAATGAAATCAATACAATCACTAGAAATCATTGCTTTCACATGATTGTAGATTTCAATATACAAAACTACATAAAAACAATACAATTGATACTTAGTATATAAAATACATAATTATAAAAATATATTTCAAAGCTCAAAATTATTAGAAATACATGGAATTATCTTTTCTTCTATTAAAATATAAAAAACTATATGAACAAGTATTTAAATACTTTGATATATACTATAATCAAAACCTTTGATTATAATAACATAATAACACGAGACACAATATAATTTTTTGATTTTACTAAAAATAATACATTATATATTTGTAATAATTGAAAATAAAATAGATATATTATACAGATACTATTGATAATATATAATTATGATAAAAATTGTGTAACTTCATATTTAATATATGAAAAATTGTTAATGAGATGAAATTTAAAAAATTACAAAAAAGTAACCGTTACTGATATTAAAATGAAATACATATATTTTAAATATATTTATTTTCTAAAAATATGTTAAAGATTAATAAATTACAGTAATTTTTAAATATAAATTTAAATGCTAAAATAAACAAATAACCCCTGTTTAGCTATATGAAAATATATATATATATATATATATATATAAGCTTGATTTTCCTAGCCGAATTGTTAGAAGGATATCGAGGAATTAGATCTTTGCAAAAATATATCTCATGCATAGCATGATCCATCATTTAATTATAAATTAATATTTATAATTATTTTGTCAATATAGTTATTTATTTAGGCATGTAAATTTTATGAAAAAGTATTTATTATGTGTTTAGTGTTGTTTGTATTTAATTAAAGTTGATCATTTTGGTAAAAATTACATCTAATTTAGACTACATTAAAAGTAGGGAGATTTTCAAAAATACCCCTAAATCTATTTCATTTTCAATACTACCCCTTCACTTGATGCATTTTCAACCCTAACCCTTCCAATTACTCGAAAATGACCAGATTTTTCTTCTCGTTTTTTTTTTCAGTTTCCCTAATTTTTCTTTTGATTTCCTCGCCTTTACTCCTGTCCAATTTAGCCGATCTTGCGCAACAATTTCCAGTGCTTTCTTTGTGATACTCTTAAGAGAAGCCTAGCCAAAACGACGTCGTTTTCATTGTAACGCAACTCTTAAACCGCGGTTCGCTTTTTATCTTTAATTGCGTGCGTAGTTATATGTATATATTCTACAAGATGGTGTATGAAAATAAAGAATAAAAAAAGTTTCTGGCACAAAACAAAGAACCAAAAAGTTCGTGCTTAAAAGCTGAAAAAGTGATAAGTGTAAAGAGGAAAAATTCGTCAACCCTATTAAAGAAAATTTTTGTATAGAACCTGTGAATGTTTATAACTTTCTTTGTTTAAGACTTTTTGTTTGGTTTTCAACATTTTATAAAGTATCTTATCAAATATAAACCTTAATAAACAAATAAGGTGACCTATTTATTAAAATTAAATTTTACACCATATTTACTTAGGGAACCCAAAGAAAATTTAAGCTTCTTTCTCATAAAGTAAAGATAGTTTCTTATAAAACCACTGAATGATGAAAACTTTCTTTGTCTAAGTGTTTTGTTTTTTACAGTTTTATAAATTATCTTATAAACCTTAATAAACAAGGTAGCTGACATATTCTCATTAAAACTAAAACATATCCTATCTTAAAAGAGGGAACCAAAGGGTATTAAAGTTATTTATTTTACAAATTAAAGATAGTTTTCGTATAAAACCACTGAATGTTGAGAATTTTCTTTGTTTAAGAATTTTTGTTTGGTTTTATATAGTTTTATAAGGTATCTTACATGTACACAAAATAATAATAACAATAATAATAATAAGGTATCTTAAAACCTTAATAGTTCAAGAATAAAAGTCTCCAGAAGCCTAGGAAGGTAAGGAATGTGAGTCACGCTGACCCAAGCCAGAGAAGTTTGGCAAGTAAATGTGAATTAGAAGAAGTTTGAATGAAGGGAATGTAAGTGAGTGAAGCAAGAACAATGCTAGTCGACCTATTTAATAGAACTAAATGCTAGTCCCTCTTAATAATTTTATAAGGTATCTTAAAACTAAACCCTAGCTTCTCTTAACAGAAGGAATCTAAGAGAATTTAATTTTAGAATATGTATACAAAGAGTAATTATAAAATTTAATGAACCAACTACTCTAACAATCTATTAAATTTAAACCCTACTCACTGCTGGAACCCAATAAAAATTTAAACATAATTTGCTGAGAATTAAGGATAGTTTTCATATAAAATGAATATTGATAATTTTCTTTATTTTAGTAGTTTCTACTAGATTTACACAATTTTATAAGGAGTATTATAAAATATAATAACAAACTACTCGAATAATTTATTAAATCTAAATCATACTCTTTCTTCACTAAAGAACACAAGGGACATTGAAACATAATTTTTAGAAATATAGATAGTTTTCATATAAAACGAATTAGTATTGAGAACTTTCTTTGTTTTATTAGTTTATACTAGTTGTGTACAATTTTATAAACAATCTTATAAAACTTAATAAATAAACTACTCGACCAATTTATTAAATCTAAAGTCAAGGATATTCGTCAATTCCATATCTGGATTCTTCCCTTCCAAGACCAGAATGCTTTACTCCTCCGAATGGAGCCACCTGAAATAAAAATATATGAGCAAAGATGTATAAGTATATACTTTGGAGAATCTGGTTCTCTCATTTATAGTCTTGCTTCTGTTGATATGAGTCCTTCAATTACTCCTATAAGTCTGTATTTAAGTGCTTCAAACACACGCCAAAATCTTTCGACACTGTTTGTGAATATATAAGTAGCAAGTATTGTACACAAATAAACATTTCTTATTCATTTGATTCCAAAGAATCGACATGTAACAAAAATGTTACTAATATTACACAATAACAAACCTTCAATTGTGTCACTATCGATTCTGATAGATGATATACAATGTTTCTATCGGTTTTTGACCCTTATTTTCCATGGTTTTATTGAGTCAATGTATGTATTATAGATTCTTCTAGTCTGTTTTTGAGTCTTTTCAGGTAATATGTCACATTTTGAGAATATGAAATGTTTTGAGTGAAGACAAGCATATGAAGATGCATAATCATGCAGATGCGTCATAAGTTTAGCTTTATTGGAAACACTTCCCAACCATTTTACACAAGATAGCCACAAGAGTTAGCTTTCAGTTGGCGCTGGTTTGAAGGCAATCAGACAAGCGGTTAGGAAGATATGATAATTTTACCGAACAGACAGGATCGACCAATCCACTCGATCGATCGATCCAGTATCCTGAAAAATTGCCGCACGACATGAAGATTGACTTGTCTACCCCAGATTGACCATTCTGACCCTATTTCACGAAAAAACTCTATTTTGACTTTTTATTTGACTAGATTTAATTTAAATTGTATGAGATCAAGTTTTGGACTGTAAAGACCTTGAGTTGGCCGTTTTTGAGAGGAAAGACTTCTTTAGCCACTATTCTATTGTTCTTTGGAGCTTGAAGGAGTAGATATGTTTCTCCACCACTTTTGAAGAAGATTTATGAAACCCTTTTACTTTTATTTCAATTTATTCATTAGTTTTATTTATTCTTCTTGCTTGTTATTTTCTTTCATGTCTCAGTAGTTTTCAATCAGGTTTAGGGTTTTTATGGATTTAGGGATTCAATGAATTAAAAACAAATATGGCTTAATCTTAAGTGTTCTCCATCTATTTTTGAGTTTAATGCTTAGGTTAGGCTGATCACATGTCTTATGTTCATAGATTAGTCTATAACCAACAAAAGCTAATGCTAAGACTAATTGGGGACATATCAGACCAATTCAATAATGTGTGTTCAGATCTTTAAGACCAAACGTAAGTTTAGGATTCTACATTGTTATATATAGTAGTCGACATCACGATAGTAGGTTTGCTAAATCATTATGTCTGTGTCGAGAATTGGTTGTATTTTGTGCTCTGAATAGTTTCCTTATTTTAATTCCTTATTTTATGATGAATTCCTTGAGCATGAGTGCTTTTTGGCTTAAGTTTGATTAATTGATTAGTTGTGTAACACTTTTTGTGGATTCGTTCCTAAGTACTAATTTGATTTGATGTGCACATGCAGTAGAATACTAGGGTTAAAACTTTGTGTATCAATATCATCCTACTCGGTTTTGAATCGAATAAGGGGATCTACAGGTCCAAAATTCTCCTCCCTAAGAGAAGAAAATAGTTTTTGATCGAGGAACACTAGATTTTTATAGTTCATTCTTTAGAGATACTTAAAGCTATAAAACTACAATTATGTGAATCTTTCAGTACTCACTTTGACATTAGCATGTTGTTCGAAACATCACAAATAACAGTTGGCTCATCGAAAGTCATCCCTATATTGTGTCTCTTGCCACCGAGAAGGATTTTTGCTCTCTTTAAGAAGAAGATAACAATTCATAAGATAATCTCTTGTTAGTATGTATTGAGGAAAAGTAACAATTGTTTCTTGCTGAATGGCATACAAATAGAAACTATGAACAGCCTCCTTTAAGAATCAATGATGCATAAGGAAAAATACAAACGTTGGAAACATCTTGCACGAATGACTCTACCTGAATTATTTAGCACGTAAACAAAGAAATAGAATCTGGAAATCATATTACTAATGTATCTTTTGCACATCTGCATCGTTTATAAGCAGGCCCTGTAAGAACGTTGGAGTGACAAATAAAATTACAGCATAATAGCAGAGCACACAAGAGATCAGTTAACTTTAGTTCAAGTCACCTGGGATGCTAGTTGACAGAATATACACTACAAAAAAATATGCTGGATTCTGATGGTAAGTCTGGTTAGTGGCGGTCACAAAATCGGTAATTCTGACTGATTATAACCGGATATGGTTGGTGTGCTTGAGATGGTCGGTAAATTAAAACAGGTCAATAATAGTCACAAATTTCTGATTGTTTTACAACTGGTCAGATGTGGTCAGTATTTTGTGACGGAAATAGTGGTCGGTACTTTGTGACTGACTGAAGTTTTGCTAATTCCCTCATAAGATCGTGGCCTTCTGTTGCTCCCGATATTCCCAAAATCTTTCGTTTGACTCCTGCTGCTAATGCTCCAAGGTCTCAGTTTTTGTTCGTAGATGAACAAACTCTTCTTGTTCTGGCTACGATAGCTGGCTCGGTCAAACACATAACGGGATTCCCTCATGCGTAACGAGATTGTCGAACCCGAATGGGCAGCCTTTAATTCGAGGAGTCAACTGGGAAAAAAATGACAAAATTAAATAATTCGGTTAGGTAAAAATAAGAATGAAAAAAGTTATTAGGTTTGTAATACCTCTATCACGAGTTGGTCAATTTCTGACTAAGAGAGCTCTTGAGGCCCGCTTGCACCGTCTTGAGTGTGCAAATATATTATTTCCTCGGTCTTTTCTCGCACTGACTTGAGGACACCGAGAATCTTTTTGTCTTTTATCTCCTTTGTCTTCTTATTCGTGTGGGTGTCTTCCATAAGATCGAAGATACCAGGCTTTTTGCCCAAATTAGCAGTCTACCAAAATAATATAATAACTAATAGTTCTTTGTATTAAATAAATGTATTTAAAATGTAAAAAAATTATAAATAAAGATACCATAACGCAAGAATGTTTCTCATACGTCTGAGCGTCATTGTTGTGTGTTGCGATGCTTAATCCTTTCTGCTCGCTCATCCGGTTTATTTTGTTCCTATCTGCTATTGCCTTGGTGTCTTCTTTTTACCAATACGGATAAACTTCTTGAATCTCTCCTTACGACAATTTGACGGAATCTTCTTTCCATCGTACTTTTTCCACCATCGCTTCCAATTTGCAGGCGTGGTTTGTACAGCTTTCCCAGCACTGCTTGTCGAATTATTTTTTAACTAGTGGAGTATGCTCAACCTTCCAGTTAAAAAATCTTGCTGCAAAGAAAAAAAAAATACAAATTAACGATTTAAAACGTGAATGATTTGAAATCTTTTCAATAACATTACCATGAATTGTTTTAGCCAACTCTCCTCGAGTTCTCGGGGAAAAGAACTGTATGTCGTATACGAGTGCGGGACTTGATGGCGTACCATCTCCTGAATTGATTTTGTAATCGAAGTTTCTAAACGAAACCTAAAAATGAATACAAAGGTTAGATCAAAGTATAAGATAATCAAATTTAATAGATTAATAGTACTTACCAACAGTCTCATTCTGGGTCATACGGATCCAGCATTGGTAGAATAAGACGTGGTCACGCCGATAAATCTGCGCGATGGTAAGATGGTAAACTGTTTCCTTTTGCTGAGAATCTGGAGCAGCTCGATGACTCTGGGGTTGTGTCTGAATCGAAGGCATGTGAACCTCATGTTTGGTGCTTTTGAAACTCATCATAACTCGCCCTGCATAACATTACAAAATTAACACACTAACAATCATAAATAAACAAACTTAGTATAAAATATTAAAAAATACACAAAAACAAGTTTGCCTCAAAAACGTAATGATAACACCAACCATCAGAGATAAGCACAATATATATATACATACAAATAGGTATGGACAATCACAAAACTTATTAAAACGTTTTTATATAGTGTTGACAATATATATACAAACGTAATGCCCATGAACAGTTTTGATATGTATAAAAAAAAAAGAACCGAAAACTTTGTAATACATGGACAATTAACAATAGATGCATCATGGGTTATAAATCCAGAAGTAATTGTTAAAAATATTGTAATATATGTACAAAGTATATAGAACCGAAAGCTTTTACAAAATATTGGAAAAATGTGACGGGAAAAAGAACCGAAAACTTTGACCAAAAATTGGATTTGTTTTGTGAAATATGATGGAAAATCACAACAAATGAAAATGTACCAATCAACAAATCAAACCAATGGTTTAGAGTAAAAAATTCAATATCCATCGACAATATACTCGAACTCAAAATCAAACTCTAAAATAACCCAAAACTATAGATTCAAGCACAATAAAACCAAATACACCTACAGCCGTAATTCCAAAACACAAAATCGAGACATATATCAAGGAAATTTCATGTAGAACCATGTAAGAAAAAAAAAAAAATTGGAGTAAAACCTAGAAAAGTTGCATGATTTGAGGCTAAGGATGTAGGTGGAAGAACCCGGTGTGCAGTTTGGTGATATCGCCGAAGAATTGCTGGTGCAATCATCAGATTTCGTGAAGAAATGGCGAAGACCTCTAGAGCCTTCTTTTGGTGTTCTTGCGACAAAGAGGACGAAGGAAAAGGAAGGGTTTACAAAACTCAGTTTTTCTAACCGTAAAAGCGGGACACGTGTCGGCGTACTGAGCATTAAGCATTTAGAAATACCAAATTTTTGGCCCTTGTTTCTCCCGCTGGACCCGGTCAATTTCAGTCGGTACTGTCCAACCGTTTCTGACCGGATCAGGTTTTTTTCCTACATATCCTTAATCTCAATTAAAAACACCATATAAACATAATGTAGCTTAATTACGCAAAACATACAAATTTTGTCAAATAATAAATGTTGCAGTCTTATTACTTAATTATACAAATGATTCGTTATAATCGGATCCTATGTCGACGGACTCTTCATCGGGAACTCGTGCCCGAGTTATCATGCAGTGTGGCATTCAATTGTTGGGTCATATCAACACATACATTAACTCCTAGAGAAATCTTGAATACTAGGTGTAGGTTGCTGCACAATATCATGTTATGTTGCTTTCTAGAGACGTCCTCGTGGGTGTATAGATGAAACTGTGATCCACCCATTTGTTATACTTGAGACAGCGGATATGGAAAATAACAAACTTGCTCTGCATGTGACGCAAGTATGAAAGGATCGAATTTTCTGAGCTTGCGTCTAGAGTTAATATATGTCACACCAAACTCATCAATGTAGCAATCGATTCCTAAATTAGGGTCATACCAGTCACAATAAAAAACAATGCACTTCACATATGGAGATGTTTTATCTCTCCTTCACTCAGTTTTGGTTGGTTCGATTTACCACCTAATCTCCCGATTTGGAAAAATATATCAGGAGCATAAGCTGAGTATGCAGGGCGTTCACCACTATCATTATGATGAGGTGGTCTATGACGCTTAGTTTGTACTTGCGGATTGAAGTACAATGCAGAGAAGTTTGCTGTTTCTTCATCTATGCTTTGTGCAACAATGAAATCCTCCACTCTACTTAGGTTTTTTACTTTTTTTCTTCAGATGGAATATATATCGTTCAAACAGATTTATCCATGGATATTGAACTGGCTCACCTACCTCTGTATCGAAAGTGGAGACCCATCAAGTTATATGTAATATATCAACATTTTTCTCATGGACGTAAACACAATTTAATTACATGGTTTGCGTGGTACATGGATAGGTAGATGTTCCATAACGTCGAATAATGATGGAGGAAATATTGGAATTTTCTCACTTAAGTTCTTGATTTCGTCTTCGGTTAGAGTTCGTGCACATAAATCACGAAAAAAGCTCAAATCCCTGTGTTTGGTATGAAAATGTAAATAGTTATATCTTAGCATAAAATGTATTTGAATTATTCTAAGGTAAAATTAAAATTACCTAGTGACAACGGTAAAATATAAGGTGTAACAATCACTGGCCAAACTGAATATTACTTCTCATTTTTTTCAAATGGACTAAATTCATCTGTACATAACCCGAGATATACAAACTGAAAATGTTTTCATGCCTTTGTGCAATCTCTCCACCAGAAATGTGTTCACCATGCCGTCTCATTGCAACCTATGTATGCTTTGGCTGATATAACCTCTTCAATGTATCTTCTATAGGCAAATACCACATCCGCTTGTAAAAGACCCGAGATATACCACCACTTTCTCAAAACCGAGGTTTACGATAAAACAAAATTGCAATGCATCCAAATCAGTTCTCCAATAGATCATACAAGTATCGATACACAAATCTATCATCTCATATAGTAATCAGAGCCCGACAACCAATTTCTGAACTTCCATGTAAGAAGTCGGGGAAATATTATCTCTGGGAAGATTTTTCTTAGTTAAACCAGCAAACGCATCGACACAGCTCTATGGTATATTGTAATTCATCTTGATATTCATTAACTCGGTAGCAGTCCATAAAAGAGTTAATTCATCGTCACACCGACAATACAAAGACTTCTTCGATGCATCCAACATATCAAAAAAGTTTTGTGCTTCGAGATTAGGTTCTTCACCTCTCATTACTCTCTCCTTGAATGCTATAATATTCTCCCTAAATGCATCGTTCACCATCTATAATGAACCAACATTATTTTCTACCTCTATAATTGGTTCCACACTGAAACCATTTTCATTATGTTCACTAGTACTATGAACATTAACCGTTGTGTCAACAACTTCATGAACATTCGATTCTACACCCAAACTGCCATCAATATGTACACTAGTACTAGCATAGTTAACCATAAATGCATTTTCTCCATGGTAGTACCAAACTTTATACCCATGCATAAATCATTTACTATATAGATGAAGTCATACTTCTTTTACTAACCTAAATCTCGTATTCTGACATTTAGGACGAGGGCAGTACAACTTACTTTTTTTACGAGTTATGTTTTGATTTACGGTAAACTCCATAAATTTTTTAATCCCATCGTCATACTCCTTAGTAAATAACCATGTTGTTGGATATATTTTTTCTTGATCCATTCATGATCAAAAATATATATTTGACATTTTGCTAAGAATTTTGAGCTTTGATTATTGAGTGGGTATATATAGAAGAATTTTGTGATTGATTCTGACCGCTTTTGACGGGTTTACCTAATTTTTGGTTACAAATGAAAACGACATCTTCATAACGTGTTAATTTTTGTATCAGAAATGGTTAACCCGGTCGGTATCGGTGCAGTCAGAAATCTTTAGTAATTACCTAAGCATACCAACTGGAACAAAAAAAAAATTTGAACGGTCAATTTTGGTCAATATTTACTGACCTTTTCTTACCGGTCTAATTTTTTAAAATTTTGGTTAGTTTATGTCAATAACCCATCGATTTTTTGTGATGTGTGTTCTCCGGCCAAAAATACCGGTCAGAAATGTCGGTAAGAATCCAACATCATTTCTTGTAGTGGTAAAAATAAGGTACCAATAGTATAATCTGCTTATAGATATCTCATAGAATTAACCTAAAGTTCTTATATTTTCTGAACCCCTGAATCATCAAGGGTATAACATCTAATTGCTAATGAAAATTAGAGAAGAAGTCACAGATATGAGATCGAGATAACACAGATTGATAAAATTTTAGATCATGAAAATCTCATCCAGAAAATTCTGATTCAAAAATCTCAGATTTGAAAAAATTTGAAACAAAAAAACATATTGAAACACAAAGATCAAAGATTATAATTAATTATATGATAAAACAATGATTCAAATAATCAGAAATGCAAAATTAAAATCGCAAAATCTAATCCAAAAATAGCATGAGAAAAAAGTTGTAGAGAAAAAATGGCAAATGTAAAATTGATATTTTTGGAAAAATGATAGTTTAGGCAAAAGTAGATTTGAAAAAGATAGATTTGAAAAGGTAGTTTTGAAAGAAGGTAGAGAAGAAGGATTAGAAATGATAATTTCTCTAAAGAATTAGTGTTATTTTATCATTATACATTTGAAATTTTTGAAAGTTCTAAGCATAATAATTATGTTTTATGTTTAAGTATTTCTAAATATCGAAAATATGTTAAATAAGATATTGAAAAATTCAAATATTAAATATAAACAATAAAAAGAAAAAATTAAACAAAAGAATTTTAGAAAAATGAAACCTTAAAAGAATTGTAATTTTAAAACACTATATATTTTATAAAATTATGGATTGAATATAGTATTTCATTAAAATCTGCATATATTTTTATAAATTTGTAAGTATTGATTCATAGAGATTTCATATTACTATAAATACAAGGTTAAAAATTTTAGTGGATATATCAAATGAATAATTCTAGTGGATTTGAAAATTTTGTAAGATTTAAAAATCTATGTAGAATGTTTTGCTTTTATAAAAAGTGGATTTTACAACTCTTATTCTAAATAACATGTACTTGGTTAGGAATTTATAGTCTTTGTATCTTAAAAAGGAATCCATTACCAAATCTACTAAATCCATTAAAATTCAAATCTATATTTAAATCCTTAATATTGAATAAGAGGTGATTTGTGATTATGATTTACAAATAGTATAATCAATAAGATGGTTTTAGGTAAAATTTAACAAATGATAAAACCAATAATACATAACTTTAAATACAAGTTATAAGTTAATGTTTGAATAACATATTATTCTATAAAGATTACTAATGATTATTATATTAATGTTTGATTCTTTTCTTCTATAAATACTATAATTATTTCTAACCATTAGATTGAAAATACTCGAAGTATATTTATAGTTATAGTTATAGTATAATCTTCTTTCAGTGATATGAGATTTTTTTATTAGTATTATGCACATATTTTTTTTGTTTAAAGGCTTTTTATGAAAAATATTATTGCACAAATGTTATTAACTAATTGCATATAAACATAATCATACACAAAAATGTGGACCATAAACAAAAACTTTAACTTGTCTACTAAGATATCTAAAGAAAGAAAGAAAAATAAAATTTTAGATCACTACTAATAGCAGCCTCATATTCTTTCTTGGACGTGCTAATTGCAGCATTTCGTGACAAGAAAAGATTTATACTCAAATGAGCTTATTAATATAGAAACTGAAAATAAGAACTGAAATAGCTTATGAAGAGCTTTATTAGTGCAAGCAAAATAAATGGAAACTTGTAAGGAAAAAACTCTAAGATCAAAAAGATATAGGTAGATTCATAAAAATAGAAAATAAATGAGTTGTACAAAGTGGCCAACCATTAAAATTACATCTTGTTCTTAGAAAATACATACTTATACTTAGTCTAAACTTGCTAAAAAACCCTAATCTACATGCTTTTATATTTCTCTTGGATCGTAGAATTGGTTTTGGTTGAACCTTTGCATATGCTTCAATACTATTGACATCTCAAACTACAAAATCGTTTTTTCTCATCATTCTTATTTCCTACATACGGGAAAGGTTGGAGGCTACAGGAAAATAAGAGACAACGATCGTCGGAGTTCTCGAAGATTCGATTTTGCTTTTGGGTTTCTTCAATGACAAAGCTTCCCAATTAGTATCGGCCTGTATTAAACATTGAATCATATTTTGAACCAAGCAAGCGAAATAGAGCGTTAAAATAAACATATTTGGAGTTTTAGAATTTTAGTGTTGAGTTTTATGTGGATTTGAACAACTATACACATATCAGATTATGAATATATAAAGGAAATGAAAGAAGTCAATGAAGCATATGTGGTCATGTCTCCGCTTTGGAAAGTGACATATTCCTTGTTGGGCAAGTTTTATTAGATTCGTGTCCTTTCTTTATTATGTCTTTTGACAAGTCTCATAAACGTGAACCCTCAAGTACTTTTGACTCCAATGTAAATTATTTATAAGACTATGAACAATGGTTACAAAATTCAATCCTCAGTTTTTCCACTCTATATATCTTCTCTTTTTTTCATCTAATCATTCAACATTTATTTAATTTCAACACCTTCACAATAATTTTATTTAATAAAATTCAACACTACCCTACTATTTTTATTTTCTATTTTATTTTCATTTATATATTATAAATTTATAATTATTGATAACTAAAACTAAGATAATTTAAATAATAGTACAAGAAAATGACTTTTTTAAAATAAAACACAAAAGAATTTTTTAATAAAAAATTCAAATACAATACATAAAAACTATTACCGTTAGCGAGGTAGTAATCCATATTATATGGATGTTGGTTCACAACAAAATTTCACTTTTGGTATTTTCTTGTTCAACATCATCAAACACTGGAGAACGGTCTAGAACGTTGATGTTCTTCAATGTGTCAGGACATCCGAAAAAAGGCATGCTAGATCAATAGATCATAAGATGCAACTACTTCAAGAATAGTAGAGGTGGTTCCCTTATCTCCCTAAGTAAATTGACTTACCCACATAGTAGGACAACTTTTCCAATTCCAGTGCATGTAATAAATATTTCCAATAATGCTCAGAAACCATTGCATTTCAATAACGTCTAGAATTTTTTGTAGATCATCTTGAATTGGAGCTCTCAGATACACATGCTCATACAATTGTATGATTCCTTTATAGAACCAATGCAAGCACTCAAATGTTGTGGTACCTCCTATTTTGATGTATTCATCAACAAGATCAGTCGTCACACCATATGCTAACATCCGCATGGCTTTGATACATTTTGCTAATGGAGATATACTTTTTTTTGGTTGCATCAAATTGATGAGTGAAGTAGTTGTCAATGATTGATATATCCTTAACAATCCAAAGAAAATCATGCTTTCGCATCTGAAATCATTGAAGAAGCATCGCGTTGTCATATTTAGGTTCATTGGCAAAGTAGTCATCAATCAATCTTTGATTTGCAGCTACATGATCTCGTTGGAAGTAATTTCTCTTGCTACGAGGTGAATAGTCCTCCTGTATTTTCTTAAGACTCTCCCTAAACCGGTTGACAATATACTTTTCTTCAATTTCACAATGTCTCTTGTAAGTTTTGATATCAAAATAAAATTGTGAAGGATCCATAAAATCACCAAACTCCAACCAAACATTACATTATACATTAATATTTTTAAATAATAACTTTTATCAAAAGCCAAAAATTATGGATTCTTTCGTCAAAAAGTCACAGATTACAAAAAAGAAAATATTTATGATGTAGAAATATTTATGACACATTATTAAAGCAACATTGACAACACACATAAACATTATTATTTGGTTAATTTGTACTGAATTATTAAAGTAAAACATGACAAGCATAAATTATTCAAGTAGTAAATAAAGACAAGACACACATTATTAAAGACAATGACGAACCATAGACACACATTATTAAAGACAATAAACAAAAATAGACACCCATTATTAAAGTAGAGAGGAAAAACAAAATTATTGAAAGTATCAATCCATTTGATAACAATTAATTGTCAAATTGATCATTGCTAAGCTTTTCCATTTTTTTTGGCGGTTATTGAGATGCTCTTTTTCAATTAGCTTCAAAAACATTTTCAGCTTCTTGGCACCAGTTTGTTTTTTCATTATTTCGTTTGCTTCATCTTGTTTCATAACTATTTTGTCCTATCTTTCCAACTTTTGCTCTTTGATTTATTTGAATTCATTATATTCTTCGTTGACCACTTCCAAAGTTGCAGCCTTGCCTTTCTTTTTAGCTTTCTTTTTAGCTGCATCTCTCCCCATTGGATGTGCACTAGAACCTACATAGTTGGAATCACTTGCATCACTCTCACGAGATGTCTTAGATCCACCACTTCCCGATCTAGTATTTCCTTTAACCTGACTACCATAACGTGGTTGATCATGAATAACATGTCATACAAACATTAAATTGAAACGAACACTCATACCACTTGAATATAATTTATGTGATTTTGCCAAAACATCATTCTCAAACCACCCACTTTGTTCTAGACGTTCACCATTATCATAAGCTCCAATACAATTGCCCAATATTTTGTTTATGTAGTTGAAATAATTTTTGCATGAGGCTCTACCACATAGAGGTTAAAATGAACAATGTTCATTACAATATTCAACAATTTTTCCCCAGTAGTCTTCACTTGTTTGGTTGCTTCCAACAACAATGTATGTTCCATATTTAATCCATCCACTCAGTAGCACCAAATTTTGATCAGTAGTCCATTTGGAACTTTTCTTGCGAGTATGAGTTGATTCCTCCATAATTGGACTCCTGTCATTTGGACCGCTCATGCCACCAAACATCATTTGTGTTGCAAATTCTGGAAATTATGTTAGTTGAGATGAATACGGCATCGTCGAACCATAATATGGATATGGATAATTTTTGAACTTCTGAAGGCATTGTGCAATTTGGTGTAAATCCAAAATTTGGCTTATATTGTTGGTGTGGTTGATTAGAATATTGATTAGGAAGTTGGGTACAGAAAAGACTGACTAGTAGAATTTTGAGTATTGAAAGTGTTGGTTTAGGATCCATATTACCTAAAACGTGTATAGAAATTAGAGTTTGTAGAGTGAAAGTTAAATACTAAAAAAAAAAAATTTCTACGTGTCTAAATTGAGTAAAGCAAGTCTCAGTTTATAGAGTACAAAAAATGATATATTTTGATATTTTTTTTAAAATTTTACGAAAAATCGAAATGATTTAATTAAAAAGTTTTAGGTAAAAAAATCTTAAAAATTTGAACAACCAATCGAAATGTAACACGTATATGCAATCTTCTTTCTCTTTCCTCTCATCCGTTTATCTGAAAAAAAATTGTGGCCCATTTTTATTACTTGTAAATTGTTTTCAACCTGTTGATTTTATTAAAATAGCAATATATCCATGTCATCTTTTCCATTTATCCAACACCCTCATACAATGGTTTCAACTATTGAAAGTTTTTTCAACATCAACACTGTAAATGATCTAAGAAAGATTCATTATGACGAGTTCCACGTGGTGGAGACAAGAGAATCATCAATTGACCGAAAATTACCATATTTATTCACTCCTTGAGAATATTTTCTTCTAATTGGTCGAGATCTTGCATTCAATTCCAATTTACTATTCATTGGACATTCTTCGCCTCTTTCACTTTATTATCTTCATTCAGCTTTCAGTATTGAACTTTGGCGAGCACTTAATATATTTATACTTTACATTTAATCGGTTAAATCAAATATTGCAAACACACACAATAATAAAGACTTTTTTCTTTATTAATTTTAAATAAATAATTCGAAACTTAATCTTACAACTCTTAAAAAGAATTTCACACTAATTTTCATAAAAAATTACAACTCAATTTCTTATATATTTATAGACTAACTTAGATAACTCGTAAGTCTCAAACAAATAGGAAATACTTTTTAGATAAGCTCCTAAAAATATTCTACTAAATCTTTTTATCTTAACATATTTAGATATTTTCCCCTTAATCTTGAACTCCTCTTTTGTTTCTTGAACTCCAATGAAATCTCTCATTTCCTTGAACTTCAATCTTCCTAATGTCTTAGTCAATAAGTCCGCCTTTTGTTTATTGCTCGAAACATGTTCTACCTCAACACACTCTCGAATGTAATGATATCTTTTGTGAATATATTTACTTCTGCCATGAAAGACCAAATGTCTGCATTTTCCAGAGAGTTTAGCTCTTCATTCATTGCAGCTAACCATTCATCAAGTTTCTTGGCTTGAGTGAAGCTAGCAGGTTCACCGAACTGCATAACTAAAGAAAGAAAGTCTTCTAGAGACATATATGCAGATAAAGGATATGGTATATCAGTTTGCGTAATATTGCAAAAATAGTCTTGTAGATGTCAAGGTTGTTTGGACACTCTTTTTGATGTGATGGTAGTGGTCTTCTTTTGTTTTGTATCTTTTTTGCTCTGACTAGTCTCTGCTGTTGGCAAAGTCAGTATGGGGTTTGTGGAGATATGATCAGTTTCTATACTGCCTTCTTCAGTTGGAGAACCAGTTGTGTTGGGGATAATTTTATCTATACATGTTTCTAACAGAGAAGAAAAGTCAGATTTAGTTGTATTCTCATTTCGAAATGGAAAGATGTCTTCATAAAAGACTACATTCCAAGAGATGTGAATTGAGTTTGCTCCAAGTCCATCACTTTGTATCCTTTATATCCTAATTGATATCCATGGAAAATGCAGGCTTTTGAGCAAGGTTGAAACTTCGTCCTCTGTTTTGGTGAGGTCGAACTGTAACACAAAGAACCACAGACACGAAAAAGATCATATGTTGGTTGATGGTGAGTCAGTAATTCAAAGGGAGAAACATTTTTCAAAAGAGGAGTTGGAATTCTGTTAATAAGAAAAACTGAAGTAAGGGTACAATCACCCCAGAAAGATAAGGGAATATTAGCCTGAAACATGAGAGAACGCGCCACATTAAGAATGTGTTGGTGCTTGTGTTCCACTACCGAGTTTTGATGCGGTGTTTCGGGACATGAGTGGTAGGAAAAAATTCCTTTGGCTTTAAATAAGTCAGTAAAGTTCAACTCTGGAGCGTTGTCTGACCTCACACCTTTCACTTGAGCCTTATATTGTGTCTCAATCATTTTAAAAAAATCTGGAAAGACCTTCAAAACATCCCTCTTTGATCTCATAAGATCGGCACATGTCATACGAGTGTGATCATAGACAATGGTTAAGAAAAACTTATATCTTTCATTGGTCTCCACTGAAAAAGGTCCTCAAGTGTCGATGTGCAACAAATCAAAAAAATTTGAACAAATGTTATTATTAGAAATATAGGGTAAATGTTTTTGTTTAGCTAAAAAGCAAACTGAACAATGAAAAGAGGTTATATTCAGTTGTTTGAGACCGAGAACATTTGCAATGGATTCAATCTTTGACAAAGGAGGATGACCTAAACTATTGTGCCAAAGAGTAAGATCAACAACATCATTAAGAGAAAAAGAGTCAGAACACTAGATGCATTGTTTGATTCCATCGAAATCGAAACAGTCTTGAGTGGTCTGCTTCGTTATTGAATCTTGCGAAGTCAAATACACTACAAGAAAACTGGAAGATTGCGATAAAGGATTGCCTTACAAGAGCGACATTTATGCGAGGCCGACCTAGCGACATCTCTGCGAGGCCGAAATCTACAACGTCTTTGCGACGGTATTCTAAAAAAATTAAAAAATATATATTAAAATTATTTTTAAAAATGAAAAAAATTAAATTAAATATAAATAGAATAATCCAACAAACGTTTTTAAAAATTAAAAAGTTTTCTTATTTGTCCAAACTCCCTGAACCGGAGACTTCGTCTTCAACGTCGATCTCTGCAAATGCATCAGCCAAATCTGGATCCTTTTTGGCTAGAATACACTACAAGCGATCGTAGGTCGTTATTTTCTTCTTTGCTTTGGCGAGCTCGTTGTTCATCTGATCTAGTTCTTGAGTCTGACAATCGACTATCTCTTTAAGATCATGAGAAGTGCCAGAGGATAGAGAGAATCTTTGAACCTTGAACCGAGTGAACCTGTTCCAAATAATCTCCCCTTTTTACGGGGAGCGATCTGATAAAACAAATATATTTAAAAGTTATAATAATTTATATAAATTAAAAATGAAAGAAATAATTTAAAACAATTTTGCCTCTGCATATATTTGGTTCTTCCGAGCAGTAGATAATCCCCCAGATGCAGAACTTTCATCACCGCAATCTTGCGTCAATGCTTGCATCTTTGCAGTGACGTCGTTGTTGATCTCTTCCTATTTTTTTTCCCCAAAAACTCTGTCCTTGTTGTGTTTGGTGATGTATAGAGTGTTCAAGATATCAGGGTGAGTATCCCCTAATTCTTGTTGCTGAAAGTATTGAAAAAAATTTAATTATTAGATTAAAATGTAATATGATATAAACAAATTTTGCCAGAGCAATGCTTGTGCGGACTGCTGCCATCAGGATAAGCCAATCGAGCCGCCCGACAGCTAGTGCTCTTCTTCTGTGACTTTGGATCCTCCGAGTACCGAATAAGGCCTTCCCAGACCGAATTCTTGAACCATTGCGGCATTGCCTTATTGCCCTTCTTCTTACATTTACCCTTCCAACGACCTACTTGATCGCCCATCCGTCTCCGCGAGACATCCTCAAACTCTTTGCGGACTTGCGCTCTAATGGAAATCTCCCAATGGTAACGTTGCTTACAAAAAATGATTAAGTTACTATATTAAATTATACATAAAAATATTTTAATAAAATAAAATAAACAAAGCAAAAAACATACCGAAAACATTCTGAACCATCGATCGACAATGTGGAGCAGGGTTTGGGAAAAGTTAGCATGTGGCTCCTTGAAATCTCGTTCAAAGATTTACCGAACAGTTTTTGCTAAAATCTCGTCATCATCGAACCTAAATATTTTAAATCAAACATATTACGTGGAAATTAATAATAAATGTATACATTAATTAAATTTAAAGTTAAAGGAAATACAACAAAGTTCCTGCTGGACGGTTCAGATGAAATTTACGAAGATATTTGTGGGTGGGATTAGTAAGAATATCCTCGATTGTCATCCTTGTAGCAGCATCCGGTGTCAGAGACAGGGACACACCGAGAGGTGCATGAGCAGTATCAGCTACAAGAGAAAACCATGGCTGAGAGGTGAAACTAGCACCAGGCGTCGGGGAAACAAATCTGAAACCCGATCCAGAAATTGTCGGAGTGATTAACCCGATATCAAAAAGATATCGAGTGTAAGGATTATGAGAGCTTAACATCTGAAACAATAAAAATGAAAATATTAATACAAAATCCAAAAATAGTCTAGTAAATTCAAAAAACGTTTAGTAATCCAAAAATCATTTTTTAATTAAAAAAAAGTTTTGCAATATCTAAAAGTTGTGTAATAAATATGAAAATTAGTAAATCCAAAAATTGTTTTATAAATAAAAAAATTCAAAATCCAAATATAGTTTAATAAATCCGATAAACGTTAAGTAAATTCAAAAGTCATTTTTAGATGAAAGAAAATGTTTTATAAATCCAAAATAGAGTAATAAATCCAAAAAAAAATTATTAAATCCAAAAATAATGTTATAAATCCAAAAATACTTAGTAAATCCAAAAATTGTGTTTTGTAAATTAAAGAAAATGTTTTCTAAATAAAAAATAAAGTAATAAATTCGAAAAATGTTTAGTAAATTCGAAAAACGTTTCGTAAATCCAAAAAACGTTTAGTAAATCAAAAAAAATATTTTCTAAATAAAAAAATAGTAGACAAAATCTGAAATTAGAGTTCAAAAATCCTAGATCTAAATTCCATTGCAATATCTAACATATTCAATCTGAGATCTATATTCCAAACAGAAAAAATGGAGAGAAATCACTTACTTTGAGAGGAGGAGGAGGTTGCCGGTGGTGGAGAGAGGAGGAGCAACCTTGGACAGTGGCTAGAATTTGAGAGATGATATTAGAGATGAGAGATGAAAGATGAGATACACGATTAAAAAGATATAATAGACGAAATCACTTACCTTGGAGGCTGACGACGGCGTCGGAGAAGGAATCACAGGGGCGGAGCACGTCCGAGAAGAGGAGCCGCAGCGAGAAGAATAGAGAGAGAGTAGAATTTTCGCGAAAGGAGAAGAAGAGAATAAAGGAATCGGTGCAGGTATCAAAATTAAAGGGTCATCGCAGGGCCATCACAGACATGCCGATTAAGATGCTAAGTATAACAATTTGTAGAATACCTTCAAGTTTGTCGGAGACTTGATACATGCTAATACGATTGTTGTTTGACTATCGTATAATCTTATTATTCATCAAGGGCCTTGCAGAAGCTATTTTTTGGAAAAAAAAGTTTTGAGATGCTAAGTATAACGATTTGTAGAATACCTTCGGGTTTGTCAGAGACTTGACACATGTAATACGATTGTTGTTTGACTATCGAATAATCATTCGTTTCCAAGGATATAACCTTGCATATGTTCACACCGTATAGAAGGTATTTAGCTCGGAACAAGAGTTTGAGGTTGATTCTTTTTTTTACAAAAAAATGGAATCTGCGAGGCCCCTGAGACGTCAGGGGCATAGAAATCGCAAGGGTATCGCAACCTTGCGACATCCTTGGGACATATGTGTCTCTGACGTCGCAGGGGCCTCACAGAACCTATTTTTGTGTAAAAAAAGTTTCAAAATCCTAAGTATAACGATTTGTAGAATACCTTCGGTTTGTCAATGACTTGACACATGCTAATATGATTGTTGTTTGACTATCGAATAATCATTCGTTTCTAAGGATAAAACCTTGCATATGTTCACTCTGTATAAAAGGTATTTAGTTTGGAACAAGTTAAGGGTTTGCGGTCCATTTTTTTATACCAGAAATAGAATCTGCGAGGTCCCATCGACGTCAGGGGCACATATGTCGCAAGGGTGTCTCAAACTTGGACATCCTTGGGACATATGTGCCCCTGACGTCGCAGGGGCCTCACATAACTTATATTTTTGTAAAAAAAGTTTCGAGATGCTAAGCGTAACGATTTGTTGAAAACTTTTGGGTTTGTCAGAGACTTGATACATGCTAATACAATTGTTGTTTGACTATCGAATAATCTTATTCTTCATCACGGGCCTCGCAGAAGCTATAATTTTGTAAAAAAAGTTTTGAAATGCTAAGTATAACGATTTGTAGAATACATTCGGGTTTGTCAGAGACTTGACACTTGCTAATATTATTATTGTTTGAGTATCGAATAATATTATTCTTCATCAGGGGCCTCGCAAAAGCTATGTTTAGGTAAAAAAAATTTCAAGATGCTAAGTATAACGATTTGTAGAATACCTTCGGATTTGTCAGAGACTTGACACATGCTAATATGATTGTTGTTTGACTATCGAATAATCATTTGTTCCCAAGGACATAACCTTGCATATGTTCACACTATATAGAAGGTATTTAGTTCAGAATAAGGGTTTGCGGTCGATTCTTTTTTTACAAAAAAAACATAACCTAGAAGACCCATGCGACGTCACGGGCACAATTGTAGCAAGGGTGTTGACAAACTTGCGACATTTATTCCCCTGACGTCGCAAAGGCCTCGCATAACCTATTGATTGTAAAAAATGTTTAAAGATGCTAAGTATAACGATTTGTAGAATACATTCAGCTTTGTCAAAGACTTGACACATGCTAATATGATTTTTGGTTGACTATCAAATAATCTTATTCTTCATCAGGGGCCTCGTATAAGCTATTTATTTGTAAAAAAAAATTCGAGATGCTAAGTATAACGATTTGTAGAATACCTTCGGGTTTGTCAGAGACTTGACACAGGCTAATACGATTGTTATTTAACTATCAAATAACAATTCGTTTCCAAGGATATAACCTTGCATATGTTCACACCATATAGAAAGTATTTAGTTCGGAACAAGTTATGGGTTTGCAGTCAATTCTTTTTTTTTTTACAAGAATATAGAATCTGCGAGTCCCCTTATTTTTTGTAAAAAAAGTTTTGAGATGCTAAGTATAACGATTTGTAGAATACCTTCGGGTTTGTTAGAGATATGACACATGCTAATATGATTGTTGTTTGAGTATCGAATAATCTTATTCTTCATCATGGGCCTCGCATAAGCTATTTTTGTGTAAAAAAAGTTTTGAGATGCTAAGTGTAACGATACATTTAAATACTAACATAACTTAACTAGTCCCTTAAACAAGTTAGTTATTATCTTATTCTTCATCAGTATCTTCTTCTTCATCAGTGTCTTGTTCTTCCTCTGTCTCATTGAATTCTATAGAGTCAGCATGTTCTTTCGTTGACTCATTCGGAAAAATGTCTTCTAATTCTTGTTGTTGTGCATGTATGATATATTTTGTGGACTCGACAGCTATAGCGAGTTCTGATGATCTTTATTATTATATAACAACATTATCAGCCTCCGCCATTGTACTACCTCTTGGATTCACTTCTATAACAGATAGCCACGTCTCATGCCTTTGCTTTATACGAGGATATGGAATAAAACACATTTCTCTGTCTCACATGCTAGAATAAAAGGGTCAAACTTGGAATATGTTTGGCTTCCATTTACGTCTGTTACCCCTAAGTTATTCGACCGGCCGTTGTATTGTACCAATGACATTGGAATAAAATGCATCTCAATCCAACGACTCCAGGATATGTGACTTCTATAATTTTGTTCCAAATACTGTAAAAGTCTGTTTCACTTGGCACGTGGATTACAAAATTTGCACTTGATTTATTGGAAGCATGGTCGTATGTATGAAAAGTGTATTCGCAAGTGAAATACATTGAAGTCGTTACGATCCTTGCAATGGAATCATCAACAATCTCATTCAACCATAATGGCATAGGTTTGCATGAACACACATTCGTCACCTACAAATATATATATATATATATATATTTATGGGTAGTAATTTAATTTCAAAAACTATTCATATTTAATATGTAATCTTACGTACATAGTATTTTGACAATCCAACAAAATCATGTTCTTTGTATATGTCATATTCTGTTTCTTGCAAATCAAGGAAGGCTTCGCGTATTTGTCTGTCAAACTCACTGCAAATAAAATATATATTGATTAATAAGATATGTGTGTAAGTAAATGAATTAATTAATAAATTGATATATATATATATATATATATATATATACCTCTCAAATGGCACTACATCTTCACGATTTTGCAATACATAATTGTGAGCTACACGACAATATGTGTGATTTTCCTAGTACGCTTCCTACCTGCCTGAAGATTTCAGGAACCGTAATGGCATATGATGTTGCAACCCCTCCATCGTCATATAATCCAACTTGGGTTCTTTTGGTTTGGACCATAATGTCATATGATGAGAATTTTCCTCAATCACACTTCCTGCAACGATCGATCCTTCCACTTTTGCTTGATTTTTTACCTTCTTTTTAAGATGGCCCATAAATCACTCAAACGGGTACATCCATCGAAATTGAACGGCCCCACCAAGAGCTGCTTCATATGGCAGGTGGATTGGAAGATGTTCCATCATGTCAAAAAATTCAGGAGGAAAGATATTTTCCAAGTTACAGAGCCACACTGGAATGTTAGTTTCTAATTGAGCTGTTTTATCCTCTGTTAGTGTTCATGCACATAGATCCCTAAAAAATGTTATGATCCCTACAAAGTTGAAATTTACTATATAAGTAAACCACTTTTATAATTAATTGAATGAGATAATCAAAACTTTTTTTAAATTTACCATCAATTGATTCATGGACAATAGTCGGTACAAGCTCAACTAATGCAAAAGGAAGTAGTCACTGCATGAATACATGACAATCATGACTCTTCATGCCATATATGTTTTCTCTTGCTATATACATCTTGAGAATTTGGACACATAACCATCAGGAAAAAATTTACATCTGAAGAAATTCAACTAAGCAAGGTATGTTTAGCTTCTCCTGACAACCAGAATATTGGAATCGGTTGTTTGACAACCCTTGTGATATGTAATTCAGGTCTAACACATATTTCGGCTAAGGTCAGCCTTGCTTTGAAATTATCTTTACTCTTTCCCTGCAAATTTAAAATTGTGTTCATAATGTTATCAAAAAAATTGTTTAACGATGTGCATCGGATCCAGATTGTGTCTTAGTAAGAGATCTTTCCAATATGGAAGTTCCCAAAAGATACTCTTTTGTGCTAATTGTGAAAATCACCATATCTATCTACCATGTTTGTTGGAGTGTGCAAATTTCCCCCACGTTTACATGTTTCCTGAGCACCAAAATGATCCATTTGCTCCAGCATTTCACTGCATGACAAGCGTGTTGGGGGAGGAACACGCACAACCTTGTTTTTCTTGAACAATTTCTTGTTCCTTCTGTATGGATGATGCATGGAGATAAACCGACGATGACAATCGAACCAACATGATTTCTTACCATGCTTTAGTTGAAATGAATCAGACCAACCCATACAATATGGACAAGATAATCTTCCATGTATCGTCCATCCAGATAACATTCCATACGCTGTGAAGTCACTTATTGTCCACATAAAATTGCATGCATATTGAAATTCTGTTGCTGCGAGAATCAAATTTGCAAATATCTTTATACCATAAATGTTTCAGCTCGTGAATCATAAACAAAAATTTGCTTTGCATGCACATATCTAACGGAAGATTAAATGGCGTCCATATGACAAACCATTGAGAATATTGTCTTACAAGATAATTCAAATGGGCTAAATTCATCAGTGCATAAACATAGATAAACATTCTTAGACTCTTTAACGAAGTCAGAATGTACCGTTTGAAAATATTTCCAAGCCTTTGCATCTGACAGATGTGTAACCTTGCCATCATTTACTTTATGTTCGACATGCCATCTCATTGCAGAAGATGTCCTCTCTCATTGATATAATTGTTTCAATCTATCAGTGATTGGCAAGTATCACATACGTTTGGGACACGCGTCCTTCCCTTTGTTGCTCGGTATCTTGGCTTCCCACAAAAACAACATTCCTGCAACTTATAATCCTCTTTCCAAAAAATCATGCAATTGTCACTGTAAGCATTAATCTTTTCTGATGGTAATCCGAGACCCGTTACTATCTTCTGCATTTCACAATAACTCCCCACAAAATTATTATCTTTTGGCAAATACTGTTTAAGCACATCAAAAGTTTGATTCATACTTCTCTCACTTATGTTTCCTTCACTTTTAATAGACATCAATGTAGATGCTAATGACAATTTAGATAGAGCATCTCTACATCCCTTAAATATAGGTTGATTACAGCATCAGAAATAATACTTTGGAGTAAACCCTCTATTATATACATCTCTTTTCACCATATCGATATTCAAATATTTCTCGTTCCCACACTTCATACATGGACAAAAGATGTTACTGTCATTCGGCGTATATGCGTTATTTGCCGCCTGATTTATGAATTCTTGCAACCCATCTCGAAACTCCTTCATCACTTCTCCGGTCTCCATATCCCTTTGATTATATATCCATCATTGTAATGCAAACACCTCATGTTCCGACGTCATTTATTTCTTTCAAAAAAAAATATTTTATGGAATATATTTATATCTATCATATTTTTTCTTGGCAAAAGAAATTTTCCCTCACCAATTTCTCTCTCTTATTACTTATGATTTTGTGTGAAAATACATTCTCATGGTGGGCTATTTATATGGAAAAATGGAAATTTTGCTATGGAATAGCGATGTTGCAAAGGTCAATCACAAGAACAACACAAAGATGTCGCAAACATGCAATATAAAGGAGGTCTCACAAGAATGTCGCAGGTTTGTGATGTCTTTGCGATATATTTCTAGGTGTCGCAAGAGAGTCGCAGGACTATCGCAATTCACCTGTAAACTTGCGACGTTTTTTCCACGTCGCATTTTTGCTACGCCTTTGCGATGCCAAATATTTCATCGCAAGAGCATTGTAAAGGTAAAGCAATTCTGCGATGGCGATTTGACATCGCAAATTTCTGTCGTAAATGACATGTTTTCTTGTAGTGAGAGGACGATTGATTCGGATTCGGATTTTGATTATCTTCAGATTGATTCTTGTTGATTGAAGAGCGATTTTGTTCTAAATCTTCCATTATTGAGGTATGATTCCTTTTTCTGGTGGTCGAAACTCTGCCAACGACTTGCCTCTTTGGTCTTCGAGCAGGAATCATGGAAAAAAAGAGAAAAAAAAAGAAAAAAAAGGAAGCTCGCCGGTGGAATAACCGAGATTTTACAGAGAAGAAAAGAAAACACGTCGGAATTCTTTTCCGATCAGTTTTAACGGCCAAGAAAAAATTGGGATCGTTGAAGTTACTTTCAACAGCTCTGATACCATGTTAAACGAGAAATCTTTTACTAATAATTGTTTCTACTTTCTTAAAAGATCCAATTCTATTACAAAAGTTATATATAAGAGAAGAAACAAGGAATACCTTGAACCAATCTAGTAACCGAGATAATTGATTTAAAAACTAAACCGGCATTTTAGTTTTCATTAAATAAAGAATAATCTAGTTCTTCCACAAGAAAGCCATGGCTTTGTTATGGGCCAAGTTTGTTGATGAACAGGTACCAATACTCCCCCCGTAATTGTAAGTAGCGATAGACAATTGCAAGTATTTGTTTCACAATTTCATAAAGAAGCAATGTGTCTATGTGTTGAAATTTTCACTAGATCTCGTGTTTCATCGAGTTTCCCTGAAAAAGGTCAGTGTAGTAATGGTAAAGGAAACAGTGACGAGAAATTCCATTGTAAGTGGGAGAACAATGATGTCTCGTATAATAGAGTTGACCCTTGGTGTAGTACAATTGCTCTTTCATGTACCAAACTGTCAATGTTTAGTAAAGGTAGACCAAAGAATGCGCGTATAGCGGAAAATATGAAACATGAAACTGAATATGCTAAGAACGAAGATGTGGAATTCAGATTTGACTGTTGCGATGATATGGATGGCACAAGCTCGGATGATGAAGATTATATCAGTGTTCGTAGAAAATCGAAGGAAGAAGAGAAGAAAATCTCTCGGAAAAAGCAATGGGGTTGGATTTGAATGTTGAGTATTTGGACATAGAAATGTCAGCATTCACATTGGTTGTTGAGCAACGATACTCATCAAAAAAAGAACTCATAACAAGGCTAAAGATTCTTTCTGTCTTACAGAGGTTTGACTTTGATGTTGTTGCTTCATCGAACACAGTTTGAATGTGAAATGTTGGGTACCAAAGTGTCAGTGGAGAGTGCGAGCTTCACCTGTCGACGACGGTGGATGTTTCTTTGACCGTACATATAGGGGAGAACATAGTTGTTCTGTTACAGAGAGATCATGTCGTGCACAACAAGCGTCTACGGAAGTCTTAGGAAGGTTATACTTGAATATGGTAGGTGGAATTGGGCCATCTGTTCTTCCTCGACACGTTGCTGATTCAATGAGCAATTAATTCGGTCTAAAGGTACACACTTAATTTTACGCCATGGTGGAGTTAATCTTCCTTGTAGTAGAGATAAGATTCTTTTTGTGTGGTATAGTTCCATTCCGTGTAATAGAGTTAGTCCGACGTTTGGTAGAGTTAGGTTGTAGTATGGTAGAGTGGGATTTCGTGTAGTAGAGTTAGTCTGACGTTTGGTAGAGTTGGATTGTGGTGTGGTAGAGTTGTATTTCCTGTAGTATAGTTAGTCCGTGTATGACAACATTTAAGTCTGACGTTTGGTAGAGTTCATTTTCCGTGTAGTAGATTTAAATTCCTCGTGGTAAAGTTGACGTCGTCATAACTACAATTCATGCAGATGAAGTACTGGAAATCACACCGTACTCTAAGCCAAGCACGAGCCCTAGTTACCGGCAGTTCGGAAAGTAGTTTCCACGAACTTCCATCGTACTTGTTTGCTATTAGAAGAGTGAATCCCGGGACCCTAATAAAGCTCGAAGTAGACGGGCAAGATAGGTTTAAGTTTCTATTCATTGCCTTCGATGCAAGTATTATGGGTTTTCCCTACATGAGGAAGGTTGTTTTGTCGATGGTACATTTTTGCTAGGGAAGTATAAAGGTACTCTAATAACTGCTACCATGCAAGACGGTAAATTCAACATATTTCCTATGGCTTTCGGTGTGGTTGATACTGAGAATGACGAATCTTGGGAATTTTTTTTAGACAGCTCAATTGTGTGATACCTGATGATAGCAAACTTGCCATCATATCAGATAGACACAAATCCATTGCTAAACCCATAAAGATTGTGTACGCACTTTCTTCTCGGGGTATTTGCACCTACCACCTACGTAAGAACATTTTGTCAAAATCTAGAGGTGGTTAGCCCTCTAAGTTGTTCAAGAAAGTTGCAACTGCTTTTAGGGTCGATGAGTTCAATGCTGTACTTGCTCAGATTCAGGCGTTAGATCCAAAGCTTCATGCGTACTTGATAAAAGTTGACGTGCGGGTTTGGAGTCGAGTTTACTTTCCTGGAAAAGATAACAATTTCACTACGTCAAACATTGAAAAATCAATAAACCATGCGTTATCAGAGGCAAGAAATTTTCCCATTGTGTAATTTATAAATGCAATTAGAGCGATGTTAACACGTTGGTTCGCGAAGAGGAAGATGAAGGCCACTCACATGTATATTCTTCTAACAACATCTGTTGAGAAGCTCCTAAAGGTAGAGTTAACACTCGTGTTGTAGAGTTAGCACTCCTGTTTATCTCTGCGTGGTAGAGTTAACATTGTCCTTAGTAGAGTTAGTCACTTCATAGTAGAGTTAACACTCATGTTGTAGAGTTAGCACTCTCGTTTATCTCTGTGTGGTAGAGTTAACACTGCCCTTAGTACAGTTAGTCACTTCATAGTAGAGTTAACATTACCCTTAGTAGAGTTAGTCTCTTCATAGCAGATTTAACACTGCCTTTAGTAGAGTTAATCCATTTATTGTAGAGTTAACACTGCCTTTAGTAGAGTTAGTCCCTTCGTAGTAGAGTTAAAACTGCCTTTAGTAGAGTTAGTCCCTTCGTGGTAGAGTTAACATCGTATTGGTTAAATGATAGACAAGGGTTGATGAAGCTAGACAATACAACGTGCATGACATAGACGAACATCAGGCTGTTGTTACGCGATCTGAATCTTCTGATTTTGTCAATTTGACTAAGAAGACGTGTTCTTGCAAGCGGTATGACGTCGAAAAATTTCTTATGTGCATGCCATTGCCGTTGCTCAGGATTGGAGAAGGCCGACAATCAAACTTACCCATCCATACTATCACACGACCTTCCTGTACAACGCATACTATGATAGTATCTTTCCTAGAGATGTTGCACTTCCCGTTCCGTTGGATGTGAGTCGTAAGCTGTATAATCCACCACACGTGCATCAACAACCAGGAAGGCCAAAGAAATCGCGGATAAAGAGCTGGTTCGAGTGTTCACAACCTGATAAACGTCCAAGAAAAGTTTCTACCACACTACAAGCCAACTCTACCACACTACAATCTAACTCTACCAAACGTCAACCTAACTCTACAACACTACAAGTTAACTCTACCACACTACAATTTAACTCTACTAAACGTCAGACTAACTTTACCACACTACACACACTACAAGCCAACTCTACCACACAACAATCTAACTCTACCAAACGTCATAATAACTCTACGACACGGAATCCAACTCTAGCACACTACAACCTAACTATACCACACTACAAGTTAACTCTACCACACTACAATCTAACTCTACCAAACGTAATTTGAGTAACTCTACTACACGGAAAATGAATTACACCATAAGGTAAATGAACTCCACCACATATCTACTATACTGAAATTGAGTAACTTACTTGCATTACTCTATCACTGCAGCAGCGGGATTGCAAGATGGGTCGAGATCGTATATGCGAATATTCCCTTCGTTTAGATTATCTTCCACGGCCACCCAGTGGAAGTTGTTAATATTATGAGGGATGTAGATCGTGTCCACATCTCTTATCCACTGCTTGTTAATGGCATAAAATGTGGGTGAAATGCCGTCAAAGACATCTTTAAACACACCGGGCCATAAAAACTTATCCTCCTTTCCCATGTAATCCCTATTGTACGTGAAACACCAATAACCACAAATCAGTGGCTCCAGGAAAGCAAGCTGATTAGTCATGTATGGTCTTGGAGTTTGCAACGATCTTTGCCGAAAGAGATTCATCCCGGAGCCAATATGTTGTAATAACATAACTATATCAGTGCTCTAATTGAACTCTACTACAGCAAACATCACGTCAAAATACACTTAAACTTACGCAATCGTGTAGCCAGCCATATTGAGGGACATGCCACTTCTCTTTTGGGGTGATCAAGCGGAGAAAGAAATCTGCATTTGGACTCGGGTTCCCGTCGACCGTAAATTCTCTACAGAAATTAACACATTTGTAAATAATCGACGAATTTGTATGCAACACAGCACATTCAAATAGGTACTTACGATTCATGCTTCACATAGTCGCGTAACCGAAGTACTTTTATTTTTACAATCAGACCACAAGGATCATAGACACTACGAGAACGAACCACATTCTTATGAATCCTCTTGAAAATGGAATAGCCTACGAAAGGGGATACCTATAAGAAGAAAAAAAAAGAACGGTAAATGAACTATACTATAAGATAGAGTGAACTCTACTAAACAGTAAATGACCTCTACTACAAGATAGAATGAACTCTACCACACTACAAGCCAACTCTACCACACTACAACCTAACTCTACCACACGACAAGCCAACTGTACCACACTACAAGCGAACTCTACCGCACTACAACCTAACTCTAACACACGACAAGCCACCTCTACCACACTACAATCTAACTCTACCACACGACAAGCCAACTCTACCACACAACAAGCCTACTCTACCACACTACAACTTAACTCTACCACACGACAAGCCAACTATACCACACTACAATCTAACTCTACCAAACGTCAGACTAACTCTACTATACAAATCCAACTCTACCACACTACACCCTAACTCTACTAAACGGTTAATGAACTCTACTATACTTGAATATGAACTCTATCATTCGAGTAAATGAACTCCACTACATTTCAAATGAACTTTATCATACAGTAAATGTACTCTACCTAGTTCTTAGCGAGTACTCTAACACGTCTTCCATACAGACTAACTCCTCATGTGTTTGTTTACCTTTTTCAGGAGTATCCACCATATTTATGACGCCAAACTGTGATATTCCTGGCTTCAATTTTTCCACATCGTAAGGTGGTTCTTCTTTTGACGGTTCTTCTGGATTCCTAACAACCCGTGATAAGGGGCTGAAAGGGTCGGATGTCTCCTAACTCTGGATAACTCATTTGTTCTACAATAAATATGAAAAATGTCAACACTATTTAACAGAACTATCAACTCTACCAATAAGATTTATTCGGTGGGATGGTATCTTTAATGGTGGCTTGGGACACTTGGGTGTCATCGAGGTGAGAATCCACATTTGTTGGTTTAATTGTATTACGCACAACACCTGAACCTGCACTTGGTGTTTTCTCTGACTCCGAGTCCACCAGGCTAGGTCGCTCCCAAAGAGGTGTCTGCGAAGAGTAACTGTAATATGTTAGCTTAATAGATGGTAGAGTCCCTAATAGTGGTAGAGTTCATTTTTATGGATTGGTAGAGATGTTTTGAACACAATAATAGTTTAGTAGAGTTAAACATAACTCGACCAAACCATCTACCAAAGTTAACAACCCACAACTTTATGTTTATGTTCATACAAATATGTATGTAATGTTAACAACAATTCAATGTTGGAACATAGGATAAATCAATCAGAGTAACTCTCATTCAAATAGAGCTTTACATACCGATTTAAGTTCCTTATTATTAGGGGAGTCTAGAGTAATGTTTGTATCGCTTTCTATGTCATCTTCGCAATTCACATGGTCAGGAGTTTGATATTGTGGAGTTCTCTGACCTCCACCGTCATTCGCATTCTCAGCCTTGTTGTTCACCAGGCTATAAACTTGTGCTTGCACACTGGTCTCCTCCAGCCTAAGAATCCTCTCAAGCATGGCTGTATTGTCTGAGGTGTTCCGCTCCAGCCTAATCATGCGCTCAACAAGCATTCTGGACTCTGCCCTGATATCCAGCATACTTTCCTCAAGAAGATATATACGTTCAACAAACACGTTCTGATCGTTTCTCATCCCTTCGAAGGCTCTGGTCATATGCACTTGACTCCTCTGCCTTCCGATTTTTCTTTTTAACGACTCTCACCACATCCTTAAGGGTAGTGGATTCATCCATCTCTTTCTTCTTCTGTCTTTTATCTTCTTTCTTGTGTTTTGCCTCTTCTTCCTTCTGTTTTTTTTTTCTCTTTCCCTTGCTTCACCTCTTCTTTTGAACTAGCACAACGCTTGCTCATCCTCTCCTCGACATAAACATCTGCTTTCCTCTTATTACTTATGTCCCAGGCGGATTCATCTAGACTGGAGGCAAGTATGTCTCCAAGCATGGTGTCCACTTTGGGATCTACAATATCGTCTGGCCATAGAGGCGTTATCTCCAGAGGTTGTGTACTCAGCTGCTTAAGACGTATGTGGTATACGAGAAGATGCAATTTATTAAACACAAATGAACTCTACCACACATAAATTACCTCCACTTAACTGTTAAAATAATAATATTAAACGTAAATGAACTCTACTACACATAGATAAACTCTACTACACGTAAATGAACTCTACTATACTTGAAATCAACTCCATTGTACTTGAAATTGAACTCTACTATACGTAAATGAACTCTACTAGTAGCGTAAATGAACTATACTATACATAAATGAACTCTATCAATCACCTAAACCAACTCTACTATGAAAGTAATTTACCTTTCCATAGCTTCCTTGCTCCAACTTCACCATGTCCTCGGGTTCAAAGGTTTGTTTTTTGATTGGTCTCCATCGTAGAATGGGGACGTCACCTTCTCTTTGCTCCCCAAATATTTCAGCCACTATGGGGATGAACTTAAATGCCATATCAAAAGTACGTGCACAAACCCGTGTAGAGTGTATTTACTGGCCTTTTTGTATGCTGCAATTTTGATTGATTTGATTAGTTCTAGAAACGCCTTTCTTCCCCATGGATGCCTCTCGAACATCTCAAAATCTGCAACCAACTTCGCAGCACTAAAAGGGAGCCTATTATTTGTGTGACAAACATAAACTCATACATTCAAAACCACTAGCAAGTCCACCATCTTACTCTTCTCGAAAGACCACCCTCTACATCTCCCCAAAAGGTCTTTCAACTATACCCATTTACGGCTTTCACCAACCCCTAAACCAATATCTTCCAAAAGCTCCACATTAGAAGCCTTCTCGAAGTTACCGCAATTAAGCTGCGTTATTTCCGCAAACTCGTGCAGAGAAAACCTCGTAGGCCAAGACCCAAACAACACCCACATCTCATACTTCTTCTTAATCACTAGTTGATTCATCAACATGTATTGTATATGCCTCCCTGTAAAGTTGTAGTTGGAGTCTGCTAGCTTCAGAAAAACGCCTATGCAAGTGTTCTCCTTTATGTCACGTAGGCATCCTCACCAATACCCTTAATCATATTACTGATGTTTTTCATATTGCAAAAATGGTTGATGCTTTAATTCTTCATCACCGGTAGACCGTGTGTGAGAACCTTCTTCGGGTACTTCTTGTCTGCCATATCTAAAGATGAAAACAGACGATAAACATTAAAAAAACCCAACTCAATTACAGGTAAATAAACTCTACTACACGGAACTCAACTCTACCAAACGTCAGATTTACTCTATTACACTTCACCCTACAATAAAGCCAACTCTACCACATTACAACCAACTCTACCACACTACAATCTAACTTTATCAAACGTCAGACTAACTCTACTACACGGAATCCAACTATACCACACAAAAAGCCAACTCTTCCACACTACAATCTAACTCTACCAAACGTCACACTAACTCTACTACACGGAAGCCAACTCTACCACACTACAAACTAACTCTACCACACTACAAGCCAACTCTACCACACTATAACATAACTCTACCAAACGTCAGACTAACTCTACTACACGGAATCCAACTCTACCACACTACAACCTAACTCTACCACACTACAAGCCAACTCTACCACACTACAACCTAACTCTACCAAACGTCAGACTAACTCTACTACACAGAATCTAACTCTACCACAAAACAACCTAACTCTACCACACTACAAGCCAACTCTACCACACGACAATCTAACTCAACCAAACGTCAGACTACCTCTACTACACGGAATCGAACTATACCCCACTATGACCTAACTCTACCAAACGTCATATTAACTCTACTACACTAAGCATATCTCTACTACACTAAGTGTATCTCTACTTCACCCTTACCCTCACAACTAATCACGAACTATATCACATTGGCTTAGACCAAGGAAGAACTCTACTTGACAAACACAGGAGAAATATATGAAGAAAAAAAAACCCAAATGTCGCAAAATCGAGAAACCCAAATGTCGCAAAATCGACAAACCCAATGTCTACGTAAACCCTAAACCCAAATGCCCTCACGAAAAAGAAGAAAAAGAAGAAGAGGAGAAGCGGAAGAAGAAAAGAATAAACTTACCTTTGATAAATAAACAACACGACAATGAAGATGACAAGTACGAAGAAAAAAAACGAAGAACACGTTGAGTTAGACGACAAAGAAAAGAAAGAGAAGTTAACGACGAAGGTTTACAGTATAGGTTTCTTTCTTTTTTCTTTTGTGAAATTAACCAGAGAAGAAGAAGAAAACAGTTTTTGTTTCAAGGTGTAATCGTAAATACACCCTTGACGCTTTCTTTTTTTCTGGACAAAAAGTGTTTTGGTAATTACAGTATACTTTTGCTCTATTTGAGCAATTATTTCATATTTATAAGATAAGTCATCATTTGAGCTTATACATTCTTGCTCTTTTCGTACTCCCAGACTAGTTATGATCGTTGTCTTGTTTAGTAAGGTTTTTGTAAAATGACATGTGCATGGTCTGATTGATGATTAATTTAAGCGTCGTCGAATTTAGATAACAAATTATTCTAATTTTTTTTTGTCAACTAGGCTATTGGTTTTTAAATCCCGTTTCTACTACTGCATGTAGGGGATTCGATCTCTCGTACCTTGAGGATTTGTAAAGTGACTACACCATTGTACCACATGTTCTCGGCAACAAATTAGTCTAATCAGAACTGAAAATCTAATGATTTTGTTCTTAATTCTGATTTATTGGTAAGTTTGGAAAAATACAAATACAATCAAAATTCTATAAACTAATAATATTGAAACTATATTAAAATAATATATATTTATTAACTTATATAAATTATTAATTTATCAATATATTAATTGAATCAAAAATTCAATTTGAAATCAAAAAAATTTATTATCTAATAGAGATTATTAGAGTATATTAATTTATAAAGTATTAATTTAAATAAGTTATATTGTAGTTCTATTTTTTTGTCAATTCATATAATATTGAGATACCTATAAAGACACAGTGGATTTTGGTTTACACATCACCACTACTATATTTTCCTACAAATGATCAATTAATGCATTTCAAAGTGAAAAATGAGCTTCTTTATCTTTGATTTTCAAACCAACCTAAAAACTCTTGGAATCGAATATTATCATCCCCTACTATTTGGACCTCTCGAGCTGGAGTTTCTCATTCAACTTCAATTGGTGCATCGAGATCTCGCTCATCGTTGATGATGATATTATGCAAAATTACGCATGTAAAACATTTGTTTCCCAATAACGTATTGGGCCTTTCACAATAGTGAAACGAGATTGGAGAACTCCAAATGCACATTCTACATCTTTCATGCATGTTTCTTGTTTTGTAGCAAAATATTTTCTCTTTTGACCAACTGGCTCGTGATCAGTTTTCACTTTGAATATATAGCATCAGCCATATAATAACCCATATTATATTCTTTTCCTTGAATGGTATAATGAACAGGTGGAGCGATACCTTGAGAGAGGTTAGAGAAAAGAAGGGAAGACTCCAACAGATTGATATCATTGTTATTGTCTGGCATTCCGAAATATGCATGCCATATCCAAAGATCATAATCTGCCACAACTTCAGGGATTATTGTAGGTGATCCACTACGACCTGCATATTTTCCAGTCCAAGCGGTAGAACAATTTTTCCACTTCCAATGCATGCATTCTAAGCTACCAAGCATTCTCGGAAAGCCTCTTTTTTCACCAATGTAAAGAAGTCTAGATACATCATTATGTGTTGGTGATCGTAGGTATTGCTCAGAGAATATATTCACTATGACTCTACAAAATATTTTCATGCTTTCGATTGTCCTTGATCCGCCTATCCTTATGTACACGTCTGTGGCATCTCCAGGAAGACCATATGCAAGCATTCAAATATGGCAGTTAGTTTTTGAAAAGACGATAATCCAAGTCTACATATTGTATCTCTCCATTGTGTGATGTAGTTGTTGTGACCTTCAACTGCATCAATAATACAAAGGAATAAGGAGCGGGACATATGATATTTTCTGCGAAACAAAACGTCATTGTAGACTGGGGTCTCTAAGAAGTAATCGTGAAATAGTCTCTGTAATATTTAGTTATTATTTATAGTATTTAAATATTAATTAATATTTTATATTTATTTACTGTTTAGAAGCTGAAAATCTAATTAATATTTAGATTTAGTGATCATTTATTATATTTAAATATTTTTAATCGTTATTTATATCACTTATAATTTATAAGAAGTGTTTTGCAAATTAAAAAGTTCATCTCTAAAATAGAGAAAGAAATAGCATTCTGCTAAAATAGAGTAAAAATTTGAATTGCTTTATTTTAAATATCAAAAAAACAGAAGTGGGTTGGATAAAAATTTCCTCTAAAATAGTATTTAGAATAAAAAATAAAAATGAGTTGGAGATATTCTAACCATTATATCTGAATTATTGGGCCTTCTCTTTATATATGGGTACACGAAATTGTCTTGTTCCTTTTTGGAAAGACTATCACAAATTAGGGTTTTGTTGAATCAAAGCTATTCTCCCTCCATTAAATTGGAATTCCTACAAAAAAAACTTTGCTTTTATGGCTCTATGAGTTCAAGGATATGTTCTCTCGCTTCTTGTAGCTCAAGAACGCTTATCCACTACGGCTATAGTAAAGTTTCTAGAAGATTTCATTGGAAATTAAGTGAAGACCTACAACTATCTATTTGCTTTTGAAGTTTTATGCTATGTTTATCTTGTAAAAATTTTGTGATGCATTTCACATGCTTCTTTAAACATGTAATCAACTGTTATTATATGAAACGTTTGACCAAAAAGAAAAATTATAAGATGACTTTCTAATATTACAAATGAGAGTATTATATTTATATATAAAATAATTTATAATAAAATATAGAAATATTAATTTGTAGTATGATATGAAATTTACAAAAACCTTCTTGTTTGATAAAGAAATTTACGAAAACATACTAAACCAAAATCAAATAGCTCTTTTGTATCATTGGTTTCACAAATGTTTACCAGCTATAGCTTTTGTTTTATGTTGTTTAATCTCCAATAAATACTTCATACGTTTAGATATTAAATATTTTGCTCTCAGTAATTCAAAATTTGAAATATCATGTTTAAAATTTAGAATCATCGTCCTAAAACTTTTAAATTATCTTCTATTAGTATAGATTGAAGTGTAATACAGTAATATTCTCGCAATTAAAATAACTTTGAGTACTATAACTCTTTAACATAACTCCACAATTAAAATTTGACAAAAGTCATATGTAAACTGTTTTCTATATATAAATTATTATTATTTATCTGTTTTTAATCTTATCTGATTTAATAAACTTGTTAAATGAATTCCAACATAATTAAAAATTTTATAAATGATTTAAAATGCAATATTTTATAATTCAAAATCGTTGTCCTGAAATATTCTAGTATAGATTTTAATCAACGAACATAATGAAAAACAAAAAGGTAACAAAATTAATAAAGTCACATAAATAAAACATCATTGTTAATTTTGTTGGCTCACCTAGTTTCTGAAAACTGTAGCTGCAATCAATCAGGATCAAGTCCAAGTAATGAGTGGGCCAAGCTCGGAAACGTCGACACAATAATGATGTTCTTTAAAATGTTTTCCAGGTGTGCGATCAATATTCAAATACAGATTAATCTTCTTTTGGAACTTTTTTGATGGCTTTTCAGAATTGATGTTCGATACATTCTATATAACTTTTGCCAAATTAGATTTTTGTGCCAATTTTGTCTTGAGTTGCCATTATTTTTTATAACTTTACTTTCTATTTCTATAAATGTAAAACAATTACACTGGATTGTAATTAATATTTAATAGTTGACCAAAAAATATATTTAATATAACTTTCAATAATTATCATCAAAAAAATTAATATATATTATTAAAAGCATGTGGCTTACTTGATTTGCATCTCATCCACACTAATTAAAACATTATGTAACAGATGGAATCTTGTATTATGTATAGTTTTAGATTAACTTGCACTGCATAAAAGAAAATTTAAATTACAAAAAGAAAAAATTGATTTTCTTTTTTGAAGACCTTAAATTAATGTGTGTCCAACTTTCAAAATTCGGATTTGATTGGGAATTGATGTTGTACAGGTGGCGCTTAGAAACGTTCAAACACACTTTTAGGTATACGGTAGTTTTGTTTTTGTTTTGTTATAGGGTAGTTTTGCTTCCATAATAATATGAAGGATCATTTATGATATATAGAAATATACAAAAGATAGAAACATCTATATAGCAATATATCAAATGTCGATGACAGTTTTTTTTTTTTTTTATCAACGGCATTTTATTATCTATCAATCACGTGAAAGGGTATATCATACTTCGTGAAACCCGAGCCCAACATGTTAGGTCATCTACCTTATAGTTCATACAACGCGGTACAAACGAAATCGAAAACACATAAAAGCATTACCCAGCCTCCTATATTCCTCCTGATATGTAAATGACAGTTTACCCAACAAATTATTTTTACTACCAGATTGGCAAAATCTTTCTTTATATTTTGTTAGTTTTTTTCGGAACGTTTTAATCAGTGGGAGAACTTGAAAAATAGAGCCTTCAAATACTGGTTGGGCAAGCTTGAAAACGTTGACTACAATAGTTACTTTTAAGTTTACACTATTTGTTTATATTTGTCCAAAAACCAAGGAAATCGGTTATAATATGTTATTGATTCAACAAAATCATGTTAATTGGTATATATATATATACATTGTATATTATTTTACACAGTTTAACACTTTCAGGTCAATGACATAAACGAGTCTCATGCATTAGTATACCATCAAAAATGTATACATGTAAGTTACATTTAAATAAAAATTGGAAAGTAGTTTTTAAAATGTATTTCTGAACTTGAAATTTCAATTCATAAAGCGGTCGTAAAGTTTTCCGGTTTATCCGCATTTCACACAAAGACTCAAACTAAAACCGGTAATTTGGAAAAAAAGAAAGAGAAAAAAAGCGTAACGTAAAAATCGCTGTAATCAGTCAACATCAATAGTGTCTTCTAGATCTTTCCAATCTACACTCAATGCCGGCTATAACACGAATCCCTGAGCTATAAATCAAAGTTACAAGCATTGAGGAATCAATCAATAAAACCAGAAAACCATTTCTAAAACAGAAATATTAGAAAAGATCTAATGGCTGAGAAAGAAGAAGTGAAGGTGTTGGGGATATGGGCGAGTCCTTATAGCCGTCGGATCGAGATGGCTCTGAAACTCAAAGGCGTAAAGTACGAATACTTGGAAGAGATATTGGAGAAGAAAAGTCCTTTGCTTCTTGCTCTCAATCCTATTCACAAAAAAGTCCCTGTCCTTGTTCACAATGGTAAAACCATACTTGAGTCTATCATGATCCTTGAATACATTGATGAAACTTGGAAACACTATCCAATTCTCCCTCAGGATCCTTATGAAAGATCCAAAGCTCGTTTCTTTGCTAAACTCATCGATGAACAGGTATGAATCACTCTCTTTGCTAATTGAATCAATTCAAAATTATCAAAAATCTTAAGTTTGGTCAGAATTAACGAGTATTCAACTACTGTTATGTTTTTGATATTGCAGATTATGAACGTGAGTTTTGTAGCAATGGCAAGAGCAGATGAGAAAGGAAGAGAGGCTTTGGTGGAGCAGACAAGAGAACTGATTAGTTATCTCGAGAAGGAACTGGTCGGAAAAGATTACTTCGGCGGCAAGACTGTCGGATTTTTGGACATAGTTGCCGCAAGTATGATTCCATTCTGTTTAGCGAGAGGTTGGGAAGGAATGGGAATACAAATAATTACAAAGGAGATATTTCCAGAATTCAGCAAATGGGTGAAGAATTTGGAGAAGCTTGAGTTTGTGACAGAGTGTATTCCTCCAAGAGAGAAACATATTGAACACATGAATTCCATGGCAGAGAGAGTTAGATCGGCTTAATTAATAAAATAAATCATCTTTAGTCTTTGCTTAATTATCAAATAATGTTTTGAATTACTGTTATGTTTAAGTGTTTGTTCACTTATCTCTGTTTTAATAAATAAATAACTTTTTTTGTTATGTGGTTAAGATGGGAAGTTTTGGTTTGAAATTATTGAAATGTGATAAGCAAAATAAGATTTTGGTCCTCTCGTCCAGAATGTGACAGATTGCGACAATTCTATAAATGGTCCGGTCGGTCTTATCCCCATATTTAGCTTAGACCATTGGTAATACCCATAGGTATCACACCATTTTAATATTTTTTATTTATCTTTTATTTTGAAAGACTATTAGAATACTCTTTTGTGACTCTTAGTTGACTATAATAGTCCTAAACAAAATTATTAAAATTCTAATTTTTTCCCTATTTTTATACCATTTTATCCTTTTTTCCTTTTAAAATAAAAATTACGAAACTGCCATTAATGAAAAAATTTCACATCGTCAAACATAAAATTTAAGAAAACCATCTCTAACGTTGAAGATTTTCTTATCAAGTGGTGTAGGTTTTCGTTTTTTTTTGTTGTAGGTTTAAGTATTTTATGTTATGTAGGTTTAAAAATTAAATTTTATGGATTAAGTTATCATGGGTATAGTTTCTTTGTTGTAGGTTTCTTGTTAAATTCTCCAGCTTTTGTAGGTTTATAAATTCAACTTTGTTTGACATTTCTCGTACGAATCTCTGAACACATTTGTTTTGTAGGTTTGTGTTCTCCTTAGTTGTCGGTTAAGGTTTTCATTATGTAGGTTTTTTTTTTCTCTGTTGTAGGTTTAATGATTCTCTTTTGTAGGTTTTTCTATGTCTCTTTTGTAGGTTTATTTGTCATTCATTGTAGGTTTCGAAGGATTGATTTCTCTTATTTCTCGAATTAGTTATCCTTTTATGTAGGTTTTGTTTTTGTTTATTGTAGGTTTAATGATTCTTTGTTGTAGGTTTTGATATGGTCTCTTTTGTAAGTTTATTTGTAGAATTGATTTCTCTTATTTCTCTATTTAGTTTTCATGTCAAGTAGGTTTTTTTTTGTTAGTTATAGGTTTAATGATTCTTTGTTGTACGTTTTTCTATAGTCTTTGTGTTAGGTTTATGTTTCATATTTAAAGTCTTCGTTGTAGGTCTTTATAATCTTTATTGTAGGTTTATTTTTCATTTCTACGGTCTTTCTTGTAGGTTTATATGTGTAAGACATATTTCTTTAATTGTAGGTTTACTTTTGCGTCCTATAGGTTTTCATATTTCATCATTTTCATGTTATCATACGATTTAGTTCTTCTGCTTTGGAGGTTTTACTTTATACTCTAGATTTTCCCTATCTCTTTTGTAGGTTTTCCAGATATAAAACTTAGAAGGTTTAAAGACTATTTACCCCCAATATTTAAAACACACACACCTTCTTCTTCTACATAAACAACGATGTCAATGACCATTTGGCACCATTTTTCATCTTTATTCAAGCTATTACTTATTTTTGCAGGTTTAATTCTCATGTTTAGGTGGTTCTATTTACATGTTTTGTCGATTTCCATTTCAAATTCTTAGTTCAATTATTGAGTTTAGACACTTTAAACTAGAAATGCCACAAAGTAACAGAAAAAAACTTAAGTCACACGTTTTTACTATACATATTTGAAAAAAATAATTTAGACAAATCTACAAGCCTTTAAACAAGAGCTACAATTAACCAACAAAGCTACAAATCTAAAACATTCTTAAACGAAACGCCTTTAAGTTCAAAAAAGTTTAGAAAAAAAATTATTTTTCTGGAAAAAAAATTATAATGGCATTTTCGTAAAAAAAACAACCAAAAAATAGTTAGAATGACATTCTCACGATAAAAACGAAAATTTATGACATTTGCACACACTTTGAATTGTGAAGAGTGAAAAAAGATTTTCTAGTAATTAGTGGGTGATAATAATAGACGATTCTAGTTATTCTTTCTAAAGATATCTCTATTTTTTTTTGGTTTCCATTGGTGTGATACCCGTGTATGTTTTAAAACTTAGAAAATCTTTTGATGTGTATAGTATATATATATATATTAGAGTCTTAAATACATTAGAGTCTTTATTCTTAAAAACATGAAATATATGATAAAAATAGGAAGACACAAACCAACTTTACTCTTTGATACTTGATGTTTGAAAACAAACTATAAAACCAAAAAAAGTGGTTTGGAAAAAGGGAATATCTCATCTAAAACGACCAATTCATCAAACTAGAAACTGTAGTCCACATATGAACCATTATCCTCTTAGAAAGACCATAATATGATCACATCATTTAGCATCCAATCCTGAAATATTCTACACCCAATACCAATTTCTAAACCTATTGACTCCTTATTTCTAATGGTGATGACTTCTAAAAAGACTATCAATCAAAGAACATATGATTCAATCTCCTTGAACTTAGCAAGACTTTTTCTATGTATTTTCATTTAAGTTCTTATTATTTTCTTATTTTAACTTTATTTGCACATGCACAAATTTTTAGGATCCACAACTGATCAAAGACTTGTTTCATGTCCTTCTAAAGGTTCTATAAATATGAGAGGGTTGCTTCATGTCATTTTCTCCACTCTCTAAATGAGACACAAAAATGTATGGGTTTACGCACATTCCCAGTTCACTTGAGGTATCATCGAATGAGTTCAATTGTAAGAAAGGTTCATCACTTGATTTGTGAAGCTAAGCTCAAGGAAACAAAGCGTTAAATGCATCTCAAGGTCCGGTTGAAGTTCAATTATAGGAATCAACTCAAGTTATTTCAAGACACAACACAAATATAGAAATTTTGGTTGAATGATCTATCAACTTTCTAAAGGGATAAATTTGACTCATAAAGCTCACAATAGTCACTAAACATCAACCTAACAAGATTGTTCACATCAAGCAAGAAAATTCCCAAAACCATATATGAAAATGATGATTCAATTCTAAATGCTTCTAATGAATCCTCAACCAAATGATATACAACTAGATGCTTGTTTTTGTGTTTTTGGAATTTTTTCATGCAAAATGTAGTGCCAGTATATGCAAGACTCGAAGAAATGGAAAAATAAAACAACTAAAATCAAAGTCAAATATTTTTTTCTTCCCCCGGATTTACTTCTCACTGTCTCGGTGGGGAAGTCAACCAAATAAATATGAATTGAAAAATGTAATTTCAACTAAAGTAAAAAAAAAACTAGAAATATATACAAAGATAGTGAGATGGTACCGTGTTTAAGGAGTGGACCCTCCTTGAGATGTAGATGAAGCATTGTAGCTTTGGCGGCATGAGATAATTGGTTACGGTTCCTTGGCAGCACTTCCCATGGGATTGCTTCCCAAGTGCACTTGTTTTATGTCTCAAGATTGACGTTGTGTACCGCTTTTTATGTGGTGATAGGATCAAAAAGTAGAATTTTCTCTGCAAACGTGTTATGAGTATCGACTAAGTAAGTTGTGACTCACTTTTCACTTTTCAAGAAAAGGGTGTGGAATAAGGTTGGATATCCATGATCATATTCATCATAGAACCATCCCCTAAATTATTTTATCCTAACCTCCTCAAAGAATGGAACCTTCCAATGATCATATATGCCCAATTTAATGGTGAAAGATTATGCCAAGATGCATGCTAAAGGGTTGTGACTTCGGAGATTCCTCTTCATCACCTTTCTTGTAGGTCTTTTCAATGAGATTATCTTGTTTCTCTATAGTTTTTTCAACCTTTGTTTCTTGCTTGAATATGGGTTGGACATGCATGTATTCCTTAGTTGAAAGCTTACTCAAAGGTTAATCATTGATTGTCCTTACTAATTATGTTGGACTCTACATTTGTGACAATCCGTAAACATACTTTCATTTGTCGTCTTCTCGTAAATGGTCATATTTCTTCTTCATTGAAAACCGGGGAAGATAAGTTTCTCCATGGTCGTACTCCATGTTCCAAGATCGGCAACTCAAGGTCTCATTAAACTTCTCTTGTCTCTCTAAATCCAACTTCATCATGTTTAGGATCTCTTTTTATCGAGATTAGGGAATAATAAGCTTCTTCAGGTTCATACTCCATGTCCCAAAATTGGCATTTCTCACCATGTTCATGTTGGTTTCCTTGAGAAAATTTTTCATATGGAAGTACTTCTTGATAAGTGGATGTGCTTTCAAAAATATGATAGTTAGTGGTGACCCAAGCCATCTCTCTTTCTTGAGCATCTAAATAAGCCTTCTTCATGGAGACTAAATTCAAAGCCATGTTTTCTCCCACATGATTGTACCTTCAATAAGAACAAATACTTGAAAAAAAGTTAGCAACCAATTAAAAAGAAAAAAAAGAAAAAAATCTATTGTATTAAATCTAATTCAAATTCTAATGGCTAATTGCATAGATTCTACGAAAACATCGCCAAATTGATGTTACATTTTTTGCAAACAACCACTTAAATCAACAAACGCAAACAACCATTATTAAAAGCCATTGAGATTTAAATCCACAAGGAACGTATAACTAACACAATAGAATTATGAGAACCAAACTTAAGCTAATTGAAGTCCAATTTATGATTGAACTAAAAGACTACTAACACCAAAACAAGCAAACTAAACCAAACCAAGATGAAAGAAAACACAACTAGAGCAAATGAGTGTCAAACTAAGAAAATACAAAGCATAAACTGACAATTGGTTTTAGGCAAAGCAATTAATCAAAGGATAATTCATCGAATCAATTATATTTAAAGATTAACTAAGAACCATCCTAGGCCATGAGACATTCAATTAGACCAACCCACTTCTATGGCATTGATTCATTCATCAATCAATGAATCTAACTAAACTTTTATTTGCACATTCAAAGATCAATAAGTAATAAACTCAAGCTCACTAAGATCATTAAATATCATAACTTCATTTTTCAATGGCCAGAGAAGCTTAGCTCACAAAAAAAAGTCATTCAAAACTTTTACAAACACATTATGAGTGAAAAATATCATAACATCTAGATTTAAGTGATCAAACAAAATCTAGCATTAAGACCACTCTAAGAGAAGAAATTCATAGATCTATCATCTTAAACACAAGATTCAACCATCAAATCTGAAGATCTACCTAACAATCAACCTATCACTTCACTACTTGAACATAATCACACAAAAAAAAACTCGAATAAAAAGATGAAAAAATAATCATAATGAAATAGATAAGAGAAAAGATGAAAAAATCTCAATAAAATGGGAGAAATGATCCAAAGATCATCATCCCAAAAACGGTTTGCAATTCTTTTTCCTCTCTATCAAGAGGCTACTCAAAAACTAGAAGAAATATTAAAAGATGTCTAAGAAAACCCTAAACATTTTGGTTTTAATGTTTTTAACCAGATTTGGGTCAACCCGAGATAAACTGGGTCAGGCCAAATAAAAAAAATGTGTTTGTTAGGATTCTCGACCTGAATTCACGACCACTTGCCCACAATTTTCCTCTCGCCAAAATTATCGACCAGTTTTCACGACCAACTGCCCAAGAATTCATGTTGAAACTGTTTTGGTCAGTTTTCTCGACATTTTTTCACGACCACTTGCCCAAGAATTCATGTTGAAACTATAATAGTTTATTTCTCGACCCAAAATCATGAGTGTGGGGTCGATAATCCTCCTTGAGCTCTCTTCTCCTCTCTTTGATGCTTCTATTTTTTCTAGAATTCAGTTATTAGCTTTCACACCTCCAAGAGTATGCTTCAATTCACATAAAAAGATCAGAAAATAAGAAAAGATGCAAATATATAATCCTAAGAATAATGCATGAAATATGAAAAGTACTATCTAAAATGAGATCAAATGCATCTTATATGAATGAGAATGATGCAAAATATCAGTGAAAATGATATACACGCATTTTAACATATTTTAGGAATCATTTCTAGTTCACTTTTCATACATATATGTTGCATTTACGTCATATTCGAATCATATATAGGTGTTACGCGCATGTTACATTTGCATAGCATACGCATTGCATTTGGGGTTATTTTCAGGAAATGGGACTCGAATTGGCACTCATCGGTAACTTCCCCAGTGGGACTCGGACTGTCACTCAACGGTAACTTCCCCAGTGGGACTCGGACTGTCACTCAGCGGTAACTTCCCCAGTAGGACCCGGACTGTCACTCAGCGTTAACTTACCCAGTGGGACTCGGACTGTCACTCAGCGGTAACTGCCCCAGTGTGACTCGGACTATCACTCAGCGGTAACTTCCCCAGTGGGACTCGGACTGCCACTCAGCGGTAACTTCCCCAGTGGGACTCGGACTGTCACTCAGTGGTAACCGCCCCAGTGGGACTCGGACTGTAACTCAGCGGTAACTTCCCCATTGGGACTTCACCTTTGACGTGCCAAGTCAACTTCACCTTTGACGTGCCAAGTCAACTTCACCTTTGACGTGCCAAGTCAACTTCACCTTTGACGTGCCAAGTCAACTTCACCTTTGACGTGCCAAGTCAACTTCACCTTTGACGCGCTAAGTCAACTATACTCCTGATGGACCAAGCCCACTACGCCTTTGACGGTCCAATGACTCGACTCGGCCCACGAATTCGAGTTAACTATCTTTCTTAACTTTTCTTTTTTTACTTTTTAGGTAAAACGGGGGAACGAGTATAAATACCCCCGTAAGGTCACAAAGAAAAACACGCTTGAACACTGTTTCAGAACCCTTCAAGTTTTTCATTGTTGTAATCCCAGAACGAGAACTCCACTTTCGTTTTATGATCTTTTGAATTTAGTTTCAGTTTGTTTTTACTCTCAGTTTACTTTCTGAATTTTATTATTATGTCTTCCACCTTTAGTGTTATCTTGATTGTTTTACCTATGAAGTCTGAGTAGTTAATTTAGGGTTCCTGAGGGAACAGACTAGATCAGCGTGGACCGTCTGACTTAACCGTTTCAAAGATCTACATTATTAGCCTAAGGGATTAGTTGTCTAAGGTGTTTATTAGGCTCGTTTAAACTGTTATTTCATGCTAGCTAGGTTGTTAAACGCTTATGATGATAAGGTATGTTGATAGCTTTGCTAAGGCTGTTTACCACGAGAGGTGGACTCAGTAGTTATGAGTTTATTGCCTAGAGTTCTGCTCTGTGTGAGTTTGTTAAGCGATTTATTGAATTTAAGTGAAACGCTGATTCGTGATCTCCACCCCTTAAGAAACCCTTTCTCTTATTCATTGTTTACACTTGACATTTGTTCTTTACTGCACTTTGTTACGCTATTTGTTCTTCACTGCACTTTGTTACGCTATTTGTTCTTCACTGCACTTTGTTACGCTATTTTCTCTTTACTGTACTTTGTTACGCTATTTGCTCTTTACTGCACTTTGTTACGCTATTTGCTATTTACTGCACTTTGTTATGCTATTTGCTATTTACTGCACTTGTCATGCTGTGTGCTCTTACTGAACTTTGTCGATAGATAACGAACCACTGAATTGACATGGCAAAATGCCTCGTGAAACTGTCGCAAAAGACAAAAAGATCCTTGCAACGTCAACAAAAATGTCGCAAACATGTTCGCCTCGCAAAGACGTCACAAGGCTTGCGATGCCAAAAAAACGTCGCAACGGCCTAGCAAGCCACTATGTCGCAAAAGCCTAGCAAAACTTGCGATTAGAACGCGATGACCTCAATGCGAGTCTTTTGCGACTTTTGCTAGAGGAAAGCCTGCGATGTCTCTGCGAGGAAAACCTTGCGAGGAGGAAGCGAGTCCGACGTCTGCGACTTTTATGCGAGGGCGCCTTGTTCTTATGCGAGGGATGTTTTTGCGACTCCCTTGTGACGCCATATTAAATAATAAAAATAAAAAAAAATAATATTTAAAATTAGTAAAATTATAAAATAAAATAAAATAAATAATTTTTTTTTGTCAAATTAAAAATAGTTTACAAAATGTTTTCCTAAAATAAAAAATCGACCGAACGGTTTAAATTTCTCGAGCCGGATCCGGTGTCTTTGTCTTCAGCATTGATCTATGCAAACGCATCAGCTACCTCTGGATCCTTCTTGGTCAGTATAGACCACAAGCGATTGTAGGTCGTCATTTTCTTCGTAGCTTTGGCAAGCTCGGTGTTAGTCTGATCTAACTCTTGGGTATGCCGATCGACTATCTCTCGAAGGTCACTGGTTGCTGCTGTGGATTGTGAAAATCCTTCAGGTGTGATACACTGCTCAATCCTCGAGCCGAGAGAACCTGTTCTAAATAATCTCTTTTTTTATGGAGAGCAATCTAATCAAAGAAATCCAATCGAAATTTAGAATAATTTAGCTAAAATAAAAGATAAATAAACAAATTAAAATTTAATTTACCTCTAAATAGATCTGGTTCTTATGCGCCGTAGATAATCCTTCGGATGCAGAGTTCTCATCACCGCATTCTTGAGTCATTTACTCCAGGATATCTGACTTCTATAATTTTGTTCAAAACGCCGTAGAAGTCAGTTTCACTAGGCACATGAATCCCGTAATTTGTCATTGATCTATGGGAACCATGGTCGTATATATGAAAAGTATAGCCTCGAGTGAAATACATTGGAGCCGTTACGATTCTCGCAATAAGATCATCAACAATCTCATGCAACCATAAAGGCATAGGTTTGTCAGAACATCCATTCTTAAGCTGCAAAACATACTTTAATAAATGTGCAGTAATTTATTTTTGCAAAACTTTTCATATTTAATATATATTCGTACTTACATAGTATTTTAATCAACCCGCGAAATCACGTTCTTTGTATGTGTCATATTCTATTTCTTGCAAGTTAAAGAAGGCTTCCCGTATCTGACTATCAAATTCACTGCAGATAAAGTATATATGTATGATTGTTAACAAGATATCTGTGTACTTAAATATATAAATTAATAAAGTCTGATATCTAAATACCTCTCAAATGGCACTACATCTTCACAATTTCGCAGTATGTAATTATGAGCTACACGAGAGTACGTGTGATTTTTTCCAGTACTCTTCCTTTAATTTTCCACCAAGTCTCCCTACCTGCCGAAAGATTTCAAGTACCACAATGTCATATGATGGTGCAACCCCTCCATCGTCATATCGTCCGACTTGGGTTCTTTTAGTTTGGACGGCTGGACTAAAGTAATATGATGTAAAATGTAATATTTCCTCAATTAGACTTCTTGCAACGATCAATTCTTCCATTTTTGCTTGGTTTTTTACCTTCCTTTTAAGATGGCCCATGAATTGCTCAAACGGGTACGTCCATCTAAATTGAACGGGCCCACCAAGAGCTGCTTCTTGTGGTAGGTGGTTTGGAAGATGTTCCATCACGTCAAAAAATGCAGAAGGAAAGATCTTTTCTAAGTTACAAAGCAACACTGGAATGTTACTTTCTAATTGAGCTATGACATCCACTGTTAGAGTTCGTGTACAAAGATCCCTCAAAAATCCATCGATACCTACATATTAGGCAAATAACTATTATAAGCAAATCACTTTTATAATTACACAAATTAGACAAATCAAAACTATAAAACCATTTACCGGTTATTGATTCATGGACAATAGTTGGAAGGAGCTCAAGTAATGTAAAAGGAAGAAGTAGCTGCATGAATACATGAAAATCGTGACTCTTCATACCCGATATTTTTTTTCCTTGCTCTATACACCTTGAGAATTTAGACACGTAACCATCCGGAAACTTTACATCAGACGAAATTCAGCTAAACAATGCTTGTTTAGCTTCTCCTGACAAACAGAATATCAGAATCAGTTGTTTTCCATCCATCGTGATATGTAATTCGGGTCTTGCAAATATTTCGGCTAAGTCCAACATGGCTTTGAGATTATCTTTACTCTTGCCCTGCACATTTAAAATCGTGTTCATAATGTTGTCAAAAGAGTTTTTAACAATGTGCCTCAGATCCAGATTGTGTCGTAGTAAGTGATCTTTCCAATATGGGAGTTCCCAAAAGATACTCTTCTTGTGCCAATTATGAGAGTCACCATATCCGTCAGACATGTTTCCTAGAATGTGACAATTGCCCCCACGTTCACATGTTTCCTGAGCACCATAATGATCAATTTTCTCCAACATTTCACTGCATGACATGTGTGTTGGGGGAGGAACACGCACAACCTTGTTTTTCTTGAACAATTTCTGGTTCCTTCTGTGCGGATGAACAAAGGTTGCAGGAACACATCGAGGGAACACTTCGGATGACTAGGACCTGACACTAGAATAGTCATAAACAAAAATTCTCTTTGTATGCACATATCCACTTGAAGATTATATGGTGTAAATATAATAGGCCATAGAGAATATTGTCTACCATATAAACCAAATGGGCTAAATCCATCAGTGCACAAACCAAGATATACATTCCTAGACTCTTTAGCGAAGTCAGAATGTACAGTTTGAAAATGTTTCCAAGCCTTCGCATATGACGGATGTGTAACCTCCCCATCATTTACTTTATGTTCAACATGCCATCTCATTGCAGATGAAGTCCTCTCCGATTGATATAATCATTTCAACCTATCAGTGATTGGAAGGTACCACATACGTTTGTATGGGATACGCGTCCTTCACTTTGTTGCACGGTATCTTGGCTTTCCACAAAACCGACATTCCTGCAACTTATCATCATCTCTCCAGAAAATCATGCAATTTCACTACAAACATCAATCATCAGATGGTAATCCTAGACCCGCAACCACCTTCTGTATTTCATAATAACTCTCAGCAGAATTATTATCTTCCAGCAAATACTCTTTAAACACATCAGCAAATTGATTCATATTTCTCTCACTTATGTTTCCTTCACTTTTAATAGACATCAACCTAGATGCTAATGACAATTTAGATAGACCATCTTTACATCCCTCATAGATGGGTTTATTTGCAGCATCTAGCATATCATAAAATTGTTTTGCTTCTGGGTTAGGTTCTTCCCTAGTATTTTCAACAACACCCGGAAAATTACCATGATATTCATCTGTAACCATATCATGGGATATATTTCCTTGTAGATGAGCGTAGTTTTCAAACATACTACCACCATAGTTGTTATTAGCATATTTCTGACTATCTTGATCATTACCACGAGCACCCGTATTACTACTTCCAGCACCCAAAGTATACCCCTCCCCATGAGAAAACCAGACATAATAGTTTGGAGTAAATCTTGTATTATAAATGTGTCTTTTTACCATATCGATATTCAAATATTTCTTGTTCCCACACTTTATACATGGACAAAATATGTTACCGTCATTTGGAGTATGTGGGTTATTTTCCGCCAAATTTATAAATGCATGCAACCCATCTCGGAACTCCTTCATCACTTCTCCGGTCTCCATATCCCTTCGATTATACATCCATCGTCGTAAAGTGAACACTTCATGTTCCGACATTATTTTTTATGAAGATTTATAATTTATTGGCTTTTTTCAAATGAAATTTTCTCTCACTAATTTCTCTCTCTTATTACTTCTGGTTTTGTGTCAAAATACATTCCCATGTGGGGATATTTATAGAGAAAAACAGAAATTCTGCTACGGATCTGCGATGTCCCAAAAGTCAAACGCAAAACCAACGCAACGATGTCGCGAACGTGCAATATAAATATTGTCTCGCAAAAAGGTTGCAGGTTTGCGATGCTTTGCGACATATTTTGCTGCCTCGCAAGAATGTCGCAAAAGAATCTCAACGGCATCGCAGTCTTGCGACGTTTTTTCTTCCTCGCATTTATGCTACACTTTTGCTATGCAGGTTTTGGCATCGCAAGGACGTTGCAATGGCAAAGCAATTTTACGATACCATTTTGGCATCGCAATTTTCCATACAAAACGCCTGTTTTTTTGTAGTGTTTGTCGATGTAATCATTTTTTCGGTTTAGCTATGTTGGTATAGTTCCCGTTTAGCTTTTAGTTTAGGCTCTTGATTAGGTATCGTGGTTTGTTGCCCTTGTTTGATTGATCAATTTCTTCTTTGGTTTGTTTGAGTGTTTGGTTTTTTTGGATTTAGTTTCTCCTGTGTATAGGATTTGTTTCACTTCTTGTACATACTTTGAAGACTTGTTTGTGGTCTAATTATTTATTAAGTTCTATTGAGGCGTTAAAAAATAGTCGGTCATGTTTTTGTTCATAATTTTTTTTAAAGTGAGTTTTTTTTTTTGTTGGTGTAGATACCTGATCTTCATCATTGAAGTTCTATTAGTCGTTGTAAAAAAAATTGTCAGCTAAATGGTTCGTGTCTCTTGATGTTGGTTTTGATCTTTAGTTTTAAGGTAATAGTTTATTGATTAGTGTCCTAGCTAAGTCTTTTGGAATTAGCTTTAAAAAACTTTTTTCTTTAGACTAACTTTTAAAAATATTTTTGTTTTCTATCGGCTATTGTGTTTCAATTTTATATTTTCTTTTTTTTTTTTAATATATGTTGCTAAATGGCAAATATATATATGTAAAATACCAATGAATGTCGCTTCCATCCTTGAGAAAGCGACAATTACAAAATACATAATCCATCATTTTATGCTATAAAGCATTTTTATGTTCTAAACTACCTTAAAATCGTAATCTGAGTTTTAAGATGAAATTTTTAAAATTTACATACTACTTTTTGTTTTTGTTATATTTTTCATATTGTTATTCAAATACCACAAAAACTAAAGACATTTCTTTCTAAATTTATGAAAGACTTATAAATTGTTTGCTGAAATTTTTTTATAAAAATACTAAAAAGATAGAAATATAGTCAATTACGCAAATTTTCTTGTGCACATTATGATAAACATAATATTAGTAACAACAGTGTATTGTATTTCTATGTACTTTCTTTAAAACTTATTTTTCACGAACCTAAATCGTAAATGATAACTAAAATTTCATATTTTTAAACTAGAAAATTGTCAAATTTATTATAGTGCTAAGTTTTAGAATGAAAATGTGATTTGTCTTTGAATATTCAGGTTAGGCATGCATGTGGCGTTACTTTTGAGGGTTGAACAAAAACAATAATGAAAAACAGGTTTTGCTGGGTTCCACATCCTTCACGTGTTCATTGTACAAAATTGAACAAAGATCAAGAATATAGTCAAAATATACCTCAGAAAAGTAAAAAGGCGAAATATAACACTTAAGATACAACCTTAAATTAGTAAAAATGAAATAGAATAAAATTATATATTAAAAATAAAACAAAACCTTTAAAATAAGCATATATGTATTGAAAATTAAGCGAATGATATGGGTGAGATCTCACAAAACAAGTTTCACATGGTCAAACTAAGACAACACCCACAAAAGTACAATTTAAACAATCTTGTGTCAGTACTCAACGACTACTTTATTTGAAAAACTTTTCACACATGTTGATAGTATTATTTGATATACTAGTATAAATTTAGCAATACGTATATTAAAGAAATATTAATGGTTTATTTTTAATAGTTTCAAATTTTGTATAGCCTTGTAATTAACGAAACTTTTAAAATTATCACCGACTCACAGTACACGACATCTAACAATTGCCGTTTAATAATTATATTCTTTGGTTAGATTTATGAAGATTAAGTCTACGTAGAAATAAAAATACTACATATATACCACTGTACCATGAGTACAAGTTCGAGATAATGCATTTACAACAAAGACGCTATATATGTAAACATACAAATTTGGTGATGCTTAAACTCGTGTAATTAATTCTATATATGGGAAACTAGACTAATCTTTTGGTGCAGATCTCATACTACTTAGATCAACACAATTTACTTCAAATTGTTTATTATATTTTTGTGTCCATAAATTCGTATCATAAAGTAATGGACCTCATTAATGACCAGCAAATGTGATGGTATCAATGTCCTACACTCATATTATTATAATCAAATGTCATAAACTAAACGAGATACATGTGCCTGACGTCAAAATGTCATTGTCATTTATATTTTTCATATTTACATCTCATCGCTCTGTAAATTCGACGTCGTTTTAGCCACAGCGACATATATCACAGCCAAACCCCTAAGGCTATAAATAGAATGTGAACCCATTCAGGATTCTAAAATATCATCTGAGAAAATATAAAACCAAAGAAAGAAGATCTAATGGGCAAAGATGAGGAAGTGAAGCTGTTAGGGATATGGGCAAGCCCTTATAGCCGTCGGATCGAGATGGCTCTTAAACTCAAAGGCGTAAAGTACGAATACTTGGAAGAAGATTTAGCAAACAAGAGTGATTTGCTTCTTGCTCTTAGCCCTATTCACAAGAAGGTTCCTGTTCTTGTACACAATGGTAAGACCATTATCGAGTCACATGTGATCCTTGAGTACATTGATGAGACTTGGAAACACAATCCTCTTCTCCCTCAGGATCCTCACGAGAGATCTAAAGCTCGGATCTTAGCCAAACTCGTCGATGAACAAGTACATTCTCTTGACTAATTGGATTAATAAATGCAACTTATCTTTCTGTATTGCTTACTAATCCGTTTTTATAATGATCTTTGATGATAACGTAGATAGTAAATGTGAGTTTGGTCTCAATGGCGAAAACAGAGAAAGGAAGGGAAGTTCTAATAGAGAAGACAAGAGAGCTGATTGAATGTCTTGAGAAAGAACTTGTCGGGAAAGATTACTTTGGGGGCAAGACTGTCGGATTTGTGGACATTGTAGCTGGAAGTATGATCCCGTTTTGTTTGGAGAGAGCTTGGGAAGGCTTGGGAGTGGAAGTGATTACAGAGAAGATGTTTCCAGAATACAACAAATGGGTGAAGAAGCTCAGGGAAGTTGAGATCATGGTGGATTGTATTCCTTCGAGAGAGAAACATATTAAGCACATGACCTTTATGGCAGAGAAAATCAGATCGGCTTAATTAAGAAAACAAAGAAACATATTTAATACATGATGAACAATCTGATTAAGAAAATAAAGCATCTTTACTACTTTGTGGACAATTGTTATAATTTACTATAATGTTTCTGTGTTTGTAAGCTGGCCTCATTATAATAAGCATCTTCACTTTGGTCTTTGGCTGTATGACAATTATTTTTCTATCTTACCTCTTCATTTGTGTATCAACCAAACTGAGACTGTGTATACAAGTATTCGAATGAGCCTTATTATTCGTACCTCTCTATCTGTGTTGTTGCAAACTTTCTGATAGAACAATAGTTAAAACCAATACACAAGTAACACTTTCTTTTGGACAATTAAAGTTGTTTTTTTTTTGGCCTTTCATTAATATATATAGCAAAACTCACGAATCTCTTCCTCACTTTGAAATGGGAAATGGAGATGATGGCTCCTAAACAATAGGAAGACCACTTCTCTTATAAACTGAAACTAAAAATAACAAAATCAAAAGCAAACCACTAAACCAACTAATCGACGCCGAGGACAGGTGGCCCAGTGGTATTGTCACTTTACAAATTCTCAAGGCACCAGGGATCGAACCCCGTACCTGCAGAGTAGGAGTGAGATTTAAAAACTAGTAGGCTAGTTGACAAAAAAAAAAAAAAAAAAACCAACTAATCGACTAACTTCCAGTTTTGGCACACGTGTCCTTGATAACCCCATCACTTTCTTGTGTCATCTCAATCAGTATTATCTCACCAAGTGTTTCACTCTGAAATTTTTTCATTCGAAAGTGTTATATTGTCTTCTCTAATCAACAAACTTGGGAAGTATTATGCTCTTTGTTTGTTTTTTCTTTCTTATTTCTTGCGACTTTTCTCCTTCTCTGGGAACTTTAGTTCTTGAGACCCCTGTGACTGTAAGAGTTTCTGGCCTCAAGCCTCCTCTCACAGGTCAATGTTATTCGTTCGTTTGTTTTAATGCAAAACTCGATTTCTTTTTCCTCTGTTTTTGTGGTTTTGACTGATCGAATTTGTGTTTTCATGTGTATACTGCTTAAAGCACTTTATCCACGAATGTCGTATTGTAATTGTGTTGCTACATGATCTTTTGTCCTCTTTTATATTCTCTTTTTATTTTTGACATTTCATATAAGATCCTTTTTTCGCTAGAATATTTCATCTTATATTGTTTATGCTTGTCGTTTCCACATTTGTAGGGATTGTGATCAGTTCAACTCAAGGTCTGTCAAACTTTTGAACTATCCATGGATGAAGCAGAACTCTTGGACGATGAATAAGAAGCTGAGGTAATAAAGAAATTTCTCCTTTCTTTAGACGCATCTTTGGACTGTAAAATTTTAGTTAAACAGTATACAGTTGGTCGCTTTATAGTTTTTCTGGTGTTATAGGTTCCTGATTTTGGACTAGCTAGACTTAATTGCTTA
>JAKUCM010005176.1:0-41319 GCA_023374145.1 Lepidium sativum
GAGAGAGAGAGAGAACATTTACTTTTTCTAAGCAAAACATAATGCCGGGAACAAGTGGCCCAGTGGTGTCACTTTACAAATTCTCATGACACCAGAACCTCTACATGCTGTAGTAGGAGTGAGATTTAAAAGTTGACAAAAAAAAAGCAAAACATAATATAATTCAACATGGAAGAATATTAAAAACCATAACATATGTAAACACACGAAAAAAGCATTTTAGTCATGACTCGTTTTAGGTTTGGTCTTAGAAAAGGTATTTGTTAAGCATCTTTCAGTCATTTTTATGGATTTTCGTCTTCTCTAATATGAATTGTAATTTGTTGAGTGTGGTTTCTGATGCTATATACTTGTTCTCAAAGGGAAAAATGTTGTTAATATTTTTGTTATTAGCAAGCTTGTGAAATATTATTCTCGACTTGGTAGCTTTGTTGATATTCTTTGATTATTGTTAGATGAAATGTAGGAAACAATGACCTCATATGATCAAATCCAGTCATATAGATTTGCCCAAATTGAAACCTCACTTCCGACCTGAATTTAAATTCAAATTTGGCAACTTTAACAGTCAATTTTGAACTCTCTCTTTCTTCATTTATATCCGTGCATTCATGAAAGAAAAAGTTTTGAGAAAAAGTTCAAACAAACGAATCTTTAATGAACAAAAATGACTTTGATTTGACATTTTGTTCACATAAATTTGATGTAAATAGAATTTTAAAAAAGAATTACAAGCATATTCGAATAGTTCATCTGAAACTTATATTTACATTGTTGAATCAACAGACAAAAAAACTTTCAACTTTTTTCTCACCCTAACCTGATTCTCCATTGATACATTGTTGCTTCTGTTTCATCAGAAAAATCTTCTGATCAAAGAAGTCGATCTATGCATAATTCTAGATTCACCATCTGTATCTAAATCAATGAGATTTGAATGTGAAGAAGCAGAAGAAGAAGGCCCACGATTTGGTCTCGCCCTTCTCATAAACGAAACCATTCCACGAACTGCTCGCCTTAATCTACCTCCGGTACCGGAACGAGAACCGGTTCTATTCATCTCCGGAGTCTCATGTGACCTAACCCATGAGATTCGTCTTGGTCCTTCGTTACTCCCAAGTCCACCACCGTCCATTTCTGTTAAAACCACCGGCAAGATTCTTTCACCTTCTCTCATCGCCGCGTTAAATCTTCCAACAGCGAATCCACCACCAGGAAGTCTCCAAATCGTCATCCCAACAGCATTTTCTCCCTCATTACTCCGTTGAATCGGATCTGAAGGTAATTCGAATCTACAAACGGGACATGAGTTCCGAATCGAAAGCCAAGGAACGATACAATCGCCGTGAAATATGTGTTTACACGGCATCTCACGACCTTCCGTACCTGCCTCGAAAACCTCCGTACACACTGCGCAATTTACCTCCGCTTTCATTTGACAATCTGAGATCTCGACTCTTGGTAAAGATTCGATCGCTGATTTCGACGCAGGAGGATTCCCAGATCTACCGATTCCGTTAGTCGACGCTTCGATCTGGCTCAATTGTTCAAGCAAACGTTCAAATCCAGATCCCATCAAGATCTCAGACACAGAATCGGGAAGAGGCCTAAGACCTGCACCAGATCCATCATCATAATAAAACTCATAAGCGCGTCGATCTCTAGTAGCTCCTTCTCCTTCTTCATTCTCATCTCTCTCTCCGGATCCGGCTCCTCCGTGTAAAACAATTACCGGATTAAAAGACGTGCGACGACCAGATCTCCGGCGTCTAATTACAGATCGATGACTATCTCCAATCGGTCTAACTTCCTGAGACGCCGGAATCACGGGTACATCTATGTGAGAAGAACTAGAATCTTCAATCTCTTCAATGAAACCACCGTTGCAATACGGACATAAAACGCCGGCGTTTGCGTCTTGGTCATCCCAAACGCTGATGAATCTCGCACAACTATAACACCAATACGAAGTCGTAACAGCCGTAGTCGTGGCCGATTCCGTCGCCGGAGTTATTGTCGTCAATCTAGAAGATGGCATCATCTTTGAAACTTGTGTATGCTGGTGAGAGGATCTGAAAGCGAAGCAGAGAGAGAGAGAGAGTCAAAAGATAAATGAGAGAAGAAAAGAAAAAAACGTTTTGGGTATATAACACGGTTTGTAGGTGGGTGTTAACGGCGTTAAAATAGACGGTCATGACACGTGAGAGTGTGTATTGAGTGAGACGATGATGACGGAGTTATTAACGGTGGTTTTGAATGGAAAGAGCGTCATTGGCGTGTGCGACATTTTTGACCCGAATGTGAAAAACTGTTCGTTGCTTTCTAAGAAGTTTCAAAAGAATCTCTGTGGGACCCACTTAACGTCTATTTCTTAGTTTACTAAATAAAGTCACAAACCGTCGTCGTTTAGGTTAAGTAATGCTTTATTAGGAGTCTACAGTATTTTTGTTTGTTTGTAGAAATCTGTTTTACAAGGTAAAAAATCTGTCATAATATGAGAATATCCGAACATATTAAGAATTTTTTTGTTAACGACAGATTAATTGGACCATAACTGACCGGACCAATAGTTAAATTCCTACGTAATGTAGGCATGAAGACTCGATCTCTGGTTGTGCAAATGAGCTGTTGTAAGTAGACTTACAACCGGTCACTAGACTGAAAGTCATTTACTATTAAGAACTTTTTCTTAAAAATTAGTTAAATCAACAAAATTTATCCAAAATCAACCCACACCAAACATCTAAACTCTTAGTAATATTATATTAAATAAATATGAGTATTTAGAATAAATTTCGAATAAGAAAATTAGTAAAGATGACACCAAAAAACTTTCGGGAATATTTATATTTGAGAAATGAAAAATATATGTGAATTTATTAGTTTATGTATATTCCTTAATCATCAGCATATGCCTGGTTAACTTTTGTTTGTCAACTAAATACTTGTTGGTTAACCAAAACATGACTTAATTGAGTTATTATTCATTATTATATGTGGAGTCAATGATGGGTTGGATAAGGTAGATAGATTTCGTCTCTTATGCTCATCTTTTGGATACATAACATATGCATACTAGTTGACGTTTCTTTGTGAGATTGTCTAGCTTGGGCTTCATCTATGATACTTCTAACTTTTTAATGGCTTTGAAGGATTTTCTCGTCAATTTTGATATAAAGCTTTGGTTTTAAAAATGTAAGATAGTCAACCTAATGAAGTAGATTAATATTATTATATTGTTTACACTTGGCTATTCTAAACCATAAAATACTCTTTTGTTATCTTACTAACGATTTCAAGCCTTCCAATAGATTGAGCCATTATAAATTTTCTACAATAAAGCTTTCATAGCTGATTGTGTGATTTCAGCAAAATTTATATGACAATTTGCTGTGATGAAGAGTGGGACGAATTTACAGATTTAGCTACTAGCACGCTTAAAGTGTTCACGAATAAATCTCTCCGCATGGGACGGGTACTTATTTCGGACATAAGCTCGAAGACACTTCTGGTAGGAGAAATCTATCCATCCACCATCTGTTCTCACAACAAAGAGACATCTCGAGTGCCTGAATTGAGGATGTCGATCAACCTGCCATTAACATTGCAGCCTCACTCATAAGCATTATTAAGTACATGCTTTACAAAAAGCAAATGAAAAGTTGTCGATACAGATACAGCATGTAAATGATTCATGTATCCATCAATGTGGTTCGAGAATATAGTGCCAGATGATTGTTTTATATGAGTACAGCTCAACAGTAAAGAGATATCGGTTAGGATGAATTTATGTACCATTATGAAATCGAGACCGCAGCCAACTTTGTCTTTGGGTAGGGGTGATAAGCAAGAAGCTTTTCCAAGACAATTTCCTCATCCTCAAAGTCTAAGCGTTCTCCATCCAAGTACCTGCTTATCAAGAAGTAAGACAGTTAACTCAGGATTGCAAAAACAAATCTACAAGAACGGGCGAGTATGTACTAGCTTCAAATATCACTAACTTCAAAACAGTTCTCATTTGACTATTGTTTCAGTAGACTGAAGATACTAGAGCATCAAAGAAGAATGATTATTCTGCTTTGACCACTATTCTGTGATCAAGCTCCAAGCCTTCATCGTTAAAGATGATTTCTTAATAATAAGGGCCACTGGAAGTAATTCTTAGCAAGAATTTGGCCTCTCTACGAAGCCAAATGGTTTCTTTATGTTGGTTAAGCATGTAAAACGACAAGCTAATGAAGGAAGCTATGAGCCTAAAATTTGAAGGTTGATCCAAAACATAGAACAGCTATTGTTGGACATGAGGGTTTTTATTTCAAGTACTTCAAGAACAATAAAGGATCAACTACCGCAACCTGAATTTCGATTGGAAATGTGTAATTCAAAGCATTGGCACTACTTTATGAAATATCATTTCTACCAAGTTGTGCTTGTTCAGCTGACCTAAAAAAACTTCGAATCATAAACTACAACTCCACTAAATTTTCCTACAAAAGAGACTGTGGAATTCAGTTTTCAAGAATTTACCTATCCGAATGGAGAATTTCTTTAGCGAGAAGAGCTACAGGTTCAATATCTTCAAGAATCTCCGCCTCCAGATTCTTCCACTTCCGGTAATCAGGATCTTCATAACGCCAGTCATTTTCACTTACAGGTGATGTCATGTTAATCGCCGCGCCGGATCGCTCTGCCAAAGAGTCATCCTCGTAAAACTGTGGTTTATCAGCAAGTGAACACCATATACGACGACGGTGGAGTTCAGCGGCTACGGTACTAACTTGATGACAGTGGCTGCTAAAACCGTTGCGAAGGAGCGGAAGAGTTCTGAGGAGTAGTAGCGAGGTCATCGACCACGATCAATGAGAAAAATAAAAAACAAATATCCAACAGAGTATCCCCAAATCTGTACAGTCACTCGAAGAAGAAAGACGATGTGTTGGGGAAATCCTCAGAGTCAGAAATTTGGAATGAAGATAAGACGAAGATTTAAAATCGGCTTAATAGTTTTAATTTTAACATAACAAGACCAAATCGTTTATAAGTTAATTTCGGTTTAGTTTTGGTTTAACTATTACAATTTAGTCCGGTTTGATTTTTTTTTCTTTTCCACTACCATTGTTTCAGTTTTCCCATAATATTTATTTTCTTTTTCTCAAAATACAGAAAAGAAGAATTCGTGAACTCAGTTGCCAATCTGTACCGTTAGATTGATCTTTAGATGCTTCTATAAATATCTAAAACCACAATCCAACGGCTCAGATGTGAGAATGCGTGTCAACACTGTACATTACTCATCACCGAATCTTTCTCCACTTTTGTCTCTCCAGCTGGCCGAGCCCACCGGCTATGCCCATTTTCTTTCCTGGGACCCACAATAGCAATTTGCTAAGTCGGTAGTAAATTACTGAAAAACCCCGGAAAATAGCTGACTTGGCCCTTTTAAATCCACGTGGCTCATCTTACTTGTCTAGTTGGTAATTTCCTCTTTAATCACCTACAACGCGACTATTGTAACGTAACGTGGGTTCATGACGTGTATAAAGGACAATGGTTGATATTCTTCACCTGTCGAATATTAAAATCTGAGTCGGTTAAAGATATTTAGAAGATCTAAAATATCTAGCTAACTCGTCCACGTTGGCACCAACCTAAGGCCGATTTGGAATTAGATATTACGCTTTTTCTCTTATCTTTTTGCTTTTCTTTTTTTTCCTCCAAAAAGATAAAAACTGATATATTTGTTTTCTTTCTCTTTTTCAAAATTGCTCATCTTCTCAAACCAAACTTCTCCGCGAAACTTCAATCTTGCTTTCTCTGATCTTAAATTTCATCCATTTTGAGGTAAAGAGACCTTTATCACGACCTGGAATTCGAGAAATTAGAGTTTAAAAAATGGGAGAAGAAGTGAGGATGAGCGATTACGATGTTCCCGGCGACGGAGATAGGGTTCTTGAATGGGAGATGGGGTTACCTAGCGACGAAGATTTAGCATCGCTTTCTTATTCTCTGATTCCTCCGAATCTAGCGATGGCGTTTAGTATCACACCGGAGAGAAGCCGTACAATTCAGGATGTGAATCAAGCATCGGAGAGGACGCTCTCTTCTCTAAGAAGCGGGTCTTCCGGTCCTAACACTTCGTCGTCGAATAATAACAGCAATAGTCTCAAAACCGGTGTTGCAGTGGAGGAGGAAGATCGGGTCGGATCGAGCAGTCCTGGATCGGATTCGAAGAAGCAAAAGACATCGGACGGTGGCGGCGATGGTGGCGGTGTGGATCCCACTTTGGCGGATGTAGTGGCGGAGGAAGGAGATTCAGGAACTGAAGATCCATCTGGAAAAACACTGAAACGACCGCGTTTAGTCTGGACGCCGCAGCTACACAAAAGATTCGTGGATGTTGTAGCTCACTTAGGGATTAAAAACGCCGTTCCCAAGACGATTATGCAGCTGATGAACGTCGAAGGATTGACTCGAGAGAACGTAGCGTCTCATCTTCAGAAGTACAGGCTGTACTTAAAGCGGATGCAGGGATTGACGACGGAAGGTCCGTCTCCTTCTGATAAGCTTTTCTCTTCAACACCGGTTCCTCCACAAAGCTTTCAAGACATCGGAGGCGGTAAGGGTAAAGGTCACGTCCAGGGAAATGGATCAGCCGGCCACGTGGGAGTGCCAATTTCGGTGCCGTACGGAGCTCCGCCGATGATGCAGATGCCAGTCTATGCGCATCATATGGGTATGCAAGGATATCATCACCAAAATCATGGTCATGATCCTTATCATCAGAACCATCATAATCATCGTGGAACCGGTGCACCTGGTGCGTTTGAAACAAATCCGTATATGATGCAGCAGAATAAGTTTGGATCTATGGCTTCTTATCCTTCCGTTGGTGGTGGAAGCGCCAATGAGAACTAAAAACAAGCTGAAGGATTCTATAAATGGATCAATGGGGAAGACATAGGTGAGCTTGTTTTTTTGTTTGCTCGTGGACTGGTAACCTCTTTTCAGTACAGTTAAATTCTTACAAGATTTGATCGAAATTTCATCAAGTTTCTGACTTTACTATAAATGGTATACACTAAAGTCTAAGGCTTTCAATAACTTATTAACTAACTGGAATTCGATTTTAGGATTCATGTGATCATATTTGATTCGTATTTGGAGTTATAATCTGTAACTCTGACTTTTCTTGAGAACTGTGTGTCTCATCTACTAACCGGAACTAAGCAACTAACACTGAATGTCAGTAATGGAGTTATGCTCTAAACCCAAGAGTGCTCTGTTTGTCTTAGCTTGGTATTGTTTTGTGTGCTTAAAGCCATACTCTTTAGTGTTCTTTTAATAATAGTAATTGCCAAGTCCCGTGTTCTCTGGTTTTGGTTCCCTGTCTTTGATGCCATTAGAATTCAGATAAGTTAATATATTACCTGTCAAGGCAATATGATTCTAGATTCTAGGTAGATTGATCATTTTATCTGCTTGTAAATGCAGTGTAATAGCAAAAGAGTGTTGGTATTAGTTAAGTTCCATATGTCTTGTGTGTCTCAATTTAATTCCGCATCATCAGGTATAATAACTAGATATAGTTTTACCTTTCAAAATTATCTGCTCTTTGCAGGTCTTGAATTGTCTTTGATTGTTGTTACAGGTTCATGGCTTCTCATACTTTTCTATTTCCAGAGTCCAAATTGCATATTTTTAAGAGATCAAACAAACATATCACGTGGAAGCTAAAACAAGTCAGAATTCTTGGAGCACTCGATGAAGATTTGTGACAAATTTCATTTACTCATTTTCTATTTTTGGTGAGGTAAAAACTCCCTTTGCTTTTATTGTCATTAGAGATCTTAGAAATATAGATAATCAAGAGAGCGTCAGGTTTCATTGTTAACCTTTTTTTTTTCTTTCTTTCTTCTTTTGAGACGACTTCAGACACAATCTTCATGTTTATTTTCTTTGAATTTATAAACCAATCCAATCATTCAAAAGAGGCCATTTTTTAGAATTCTAAAGTGCTGACCTTACAAGTGATTGGAGAGCCACGTACCAATGAACTTCTAACAAAAGCAAGAAAGTGACTTTCTAACAAAAGCTATGTCTTTTTATACTTTCTTACTGACATAGAGTTATTGGTTTTAGACACGTAGGGTTCTACTTTGAGATTTAGATATTAATTTAATCCACTAGTATATGGTGCTTTGTGCATCACACATTCAGTGACAACCTTATCTTTAGATCACTTTTGTGTCCCCTTTGATTATTTTCTTAAAAAGTAGTAAATAAACAGATTCTGTGATTTGTTTATCACATGACTCTATATCCACACAAGTGGTTTGTTTATCCACAGTTCCAATGCTATGTCTGAAGTAACCTGTTTTCTTCATTGTAAGATTTTATTACCTTCTATTTTCACTGACAGATTCTGTGAAGTAGTAATAGATACATTGCTTCCCGAAATCGAGCAAGCTTTGCGTTTAAGGACCAATGCTTATAACAGAGTCTCCCAGTTTCTCCTTCATAATGACAGGTCTCTTTCTTCGTCCATATTGATCTCTTCGCAGCTCTTTTGCCGCTCCTCTGTATACCTCCTCTTCCACTTGAATCTTTCCAAACACAATTTCATTCCCTTGTGTTCACCCCTAGATTGCCTGCAGATCATCAGAAATCCTATGCGGGTGCTTTCGAGTGTTTGAGTTCCATCCACAAGGGCTTTTAAATCCTTTTGGGGCGAGCAAGTATTTTCTTTTGTGGAGCCTTAATCACAATGCAACCTCGATCTGAAACCATCTTAACTCCTCTGACAAGAGCTTTCCATTCTGGACCACGTATCTACTCTGGTCGGATTACCCATTATAATTGTTGGTTGCTGGCTGAAAACATATTTGTAGCTGGTTGTTAGACTCAAGATATGCCAAGGAATTTGTGTTACAAGCTGGTACAAAAAGAAGTGCAACACAATAGCTTTGGGAATTTCTCACGTGGCATGTTTGGTCAAAGTAGAAGCGTGGGTAAGAGTTGACAAAATAACACAAGCTTTACCCAAAGGTCCAAGGAAGTGGTTGGAAGACTTAGGATTTTGAGGAACCTCTTGAGTATAAAAGGAAAGAGGTGGTGACAAAAAAACTCACGCGCCTAGAGTTTCATTGTGAGATGCATACATGTTGTGTATGATGTCGTCCCACCAATGAGATAGTAAGATCTGTTGGTGGTTCTTCATTCTACACTCTTAAGAAAAAATAAGAGTGGTAGTTTCTTTGATTCATGTAGATAAGAGTGGTAGACACAAGTGTGTGTTAGATACCATTGGCAAATATATTTTGCATTCTTATTTCTGGATTATGTCCTGGGGATGTAGGTTGAAGAACCAAACCTCGTTAACAAAGTCTCTGTGTATTCTTTACTTTGTGTTCTTCCTCTCTCTATTCTGAATCACTTAAAGCGTTTATGTGTAGCACACAAAGGTTTTTCTCTAGCAGCCAACGGTGAAGCCATTTCCATCAAAGCTACGCTTAGCAAGCTTATGTATCACTGAGTTTACCTTTTGTTTGTTTGACCATTAGATACAGCTCTTGTTTTCGTAGAAGCTAAGGCCATTATGTGAATAGACCATAGTATACAATGAAAAATTTAGCTGTTGTTAGACAAGACAGAGATGACCTTTATAGTGAACAGTCTAGTGGTGGTATTCCCAAAATCCGTCGTCTGAAGGGTTAGAGTGATTGAACTTGGACTGAGCAACTGTGATTGAGAAACCCTTCATGTGGCCTTCAGCTGGAATTGGAACTAGAACTATTCTGTTGTTTATTTGGACATTCTTGATATGAATCAGAACAATAACTCAGAAGCATCTTTGCTTTTCTTCACTTTGTCTTGATCTGTCTCATCATCTGACTAGCAACCTAGTTACAATCTGTAGAGTTACACAACCGTTAGGTCGAACAAGGTCCAATGGGTGTGTGGGATCAAACCCATTACATTGGGTTATTAAGCTTGTAGGAGGTAGATGAAGAAAATGCCTGGACTCCATTACTTGGATGGATGTTAATTTATTAAACTTTAGATAAGATTTACGGTTAAAAGTTTGAATGGTTTTAGTTTTAAATATTTTTGATACTAGTATTGTAACAAAGAAAAATAATTTCTTGGGTCAAATGTTTACATATTTTTTTCAATACAAAGATGATGTCTTTTCCTGTAATGTACAACATCATTTCAATAATTATATTCTGGCAAAAAGGATAAATAAGATTCATAATCCTCTTTGTGTTCCTCGTGTGATGTACCACCAAAAAAGAAAATTTTTAATAGAAGAAGGCATGGCGAAAGAGTTATAAATAGCTATTTGAGATAGCCTTGCAATATCAATTAATACATTGCTATTTGTTAGTCGCATATACTTATATGTCGCAGGAATGTCACAAGATTTACGATAGAAAACTAGTCGCAAAAATATTACAAAATATTCGTCGTAAATGCGAAGTAGGGAGTACGAGGTATCAACGAGGCAGAAACCTGCAAGATTACTGTGGCGTTGGGTCTGTGACGGATATGCAAGACAACTATTTGCGACTCGTCTGCGACATCACGTTGTGCGGCGCTGATGAGACTCTCTAGTTATGCGATTCTTCTGCGAGGCGCGATGCGAAGCGCGTAGTTGCGATGTTTATGCGACGTGTGCCTTCTACGCCTTTTCGATGTCATAGTAAGCGACATCTTTGCGAAGGAATGTACATATTTATTAAAAAAATAAAAAAACAAAATTATCAAAAAAAAAGAAAAATTCCAATAAAGAAAAATAAAAATATTTTATAATTTTTTAAAAAAATTAAAAATTTATTTGATTGGTCCATATTCACCGAGCCAAAACCTACAATTTCAGCGTTTATCTCTGCAAACACATCAATTAACTTGGGGTTGTTCTTTGCCATAGTAGATCACAATTGATCATATGTCGATATTTTCTTCTTTGTTTTAGTTATCTCATTCTTCGTTCGATCTAACTTCTGCGACTGAAGATCTACTATCTCTCTCAAATCATTAGAAACTCCGAAAGATTGAGAGAATCCTTGCAACGATATGCACTGCTTAATCCTTGATTCGAGTGAACCTGTTCCAAACAGTCTTTCCTTTTTACATGGAGTGATCTAATAAAACAAATATATTTAAACGTTACAATAATTAATACAAACTAAAAATAAAAGAAAGAATGTAAAATAATCTTATTTCTGCATATAATTGGTTCTTTTGTGCAGTAGATAATCCACCTACAGAGCTCTCATCACCGCAATCCTAAGTCAATTTCTACAATTTTGCAGTAACATTGTTGTAGATCTTCTCCGATTTTTTGTCTACAAAAACTCCATCTTTGTTCCGCTTGGTGAGGTAAAGAGTGTTCAAAATATCAAGATGAGTATCCCATGATTCTTCTTGCTGAAAATATTAAAAAATATAGATTATTAGAATAAAATGTTATATGATATATTTAAATATTTTCAATAAATTTAATTCAAAATAGTTACCTATTTTCGAGTTTGGGTTTTAAACAAAGTCCGTCCTGAGCAATGCTTGTAGACCGCTGCCATCAGTATAAAACAATCGAGCCCCCCAATAGCTAGCGTTCTTCTTCTGCGACTTTGGATATTCCCAATAGCGAATAGGAACTTCCCATACAATATCTTTGAACCATTGGGGCATTGATTCATTGCCCTTCTTCTTCTTCCATTTATCCTTACAACATCCTACTTGATTGCATTGTAATGGAAAATTCATAGTGGAAACGGTGGTACGAAAAGTGATTAAATTACTATAATAAACCTTAAATAAAAAACATATTAATAAAACAAAATAAACAAAAAAAAGTTTTACCACAAAATTTTGAACTATCTATCGACGATGTGGAGTAGAGTTTGGGTAAAATTAGCATGCAGTTCTTGGAAATCCCAATCAAATATTTCCCGAATTGTTGTCGCCAATATCTTGTCGTCATGAAACCTACATATTTTAAACCAAACAAAAAATTGAAAACTGAGAATAATAAGATTATAAATTAATTAATTTAGAAGTTTCAAAACATACCAAAAAGTTCCCAACAGACGGTTCAAATGAAGATTACGAAGATATTTATAGATGAGATCAGAGAAAATATCTTCGATAGTCATCCTAGCAGCAACCTCTAGCGTCAAGGGCCGGTAAACACTGGGAGGTGCATGAGTAGTATCTTCTAAAGGAGAAAAGCTTGGCTGAGTGCTGAAATAGCACCAGGCGTCGAAGGAGCAAATCTTGAATCAGATCCAGTAGTCAGTGGATGACTTTAGCCGATCTCGGAAAGATATCGCGTATAAAAGTTATAACCTTCAGACATCTGAAATAATAAATTTTTTAAATATGAGTACAAAAATTTAAAATCATATTACAGACAACATCACAAAAAAGTTTGGGATTAATCCTGAGAACTAAAACGTATTAAATATAATTGATGATTGATTATCTATGTATCATCGGTTTCTATGGATTTTCACTTTCATATGTTCATACATTATACGGTATTTTTTTTGGAGAAAGGTTGGGGTGTAACGGTTACAGTTACACGACATGCGATATTTTTGCAAGGTAATCAACACTTTCCTCGCAAGGACGTCACATGTCTGCGATATCTTTGCGATGTATGTGGTATTGACGTCGCAAGTGTTTTCTTTTAAATACTTAATCAACTTAATCAGGTCTTCTTCTTCCTATGTCTCGTTGAACTCTTCAGAGTCTGTATTTTCTTCCCTTGAATCATTCAGAACAATTTCTTTTACTTCTTACTGTCCATGTATGATATATTTTGTGGATTCGACAGCCATTACGACTTATGATGATCTTTCTTGTTGCATAACCACATTGTCGGCCACCCCTACTACATGACCTCTTGGATTCACTTTTATAATAGATAGGCACGTCTCACGTTTTTGCTTTATACGAGGATATGAAATAAAACACACTTGTTCAGCTTGACATGCTAGAATAAAGGGTCAGACTTGGCATATGTTTTGCTTGCATTTACCTTGGGTCCCCCTAATGTTTCAACCGGCTGTTGTATCGTACCAATGACGTTGGAATAAAATGCATCTCAATCAAATAATAAAAGGATATATAACTTTTATATAATTTTATTCAAACGACCGTAAAAGTCAGTTTCACTTGGCATGTGGATTCCAAAATTTTCAGTTGATTTATTGGAACCATGGTCGTATGTATGAAAAATGTATTCGCGAGTGAAATACATTGTAGCTGTTATGATCCTTGCAATTGAATCATCAACAATCTCATGCAACCATAATGACATATATTTGCCTCCACATTCTTTCTTCACCTACAATATATATATATATATATATATAAACATTATATATATGTGTTGTAATTTAATTTCAAAAACTATACATTGTTAATATGTAATCATACGTACATAGTAATTTAACCATCCAGAAAAATCACGTTCTTTGTACATGTCAAATTATGAACTGGCAAATTAGAGAAGACTTCTCGTATCTGTCTGTCAAATTCACTATAAATTGAGTATATTAAAATAAGAATATGGATGTAAGTAAATGAATTAATAAATTGATATATATATACATCTCAAATGACACAACATCTTCACAATTTCATAATATATAATTGTGAGCTACACGACAATATGTGTGATTTTTCTAGTACCTTCTTTACTTTCTCACTAAGTCTTCCGACCTGACAGAAGATTTCACGAACCGTAATGACATATGATGGTGCAATCCCTCCATTGTCATATTGTTATACTTTGGTTCTTTGGTTTTGACGGTTGAACTAAAGTAATATGATTTGAAATGAGAAATTTCCTCTATCAGACTTCCTGCAATGATCGATCTAACGAGTACATCCATCAAAATTGAACGGGGCCACCAAGAGCTGCTTTATGTGGAAAGTGAATTGGAAAATGTTCCATCATGTCAAGAAATACAGGAGGAAAGATTTTTTCCAAGTTAAAGAGCAACACTGGAATATTAGTTTCTAATTAAGCTATGCCATCTACGGTTGGTGTTAGTGTACATAGATCCCTGAAAAATGCTTTGATCCTTACAAAATTGATATTTACTATATAATTAAACAATTTTAATAATTAATAGAATGAAAAATATAAACTATATAAAAATTTGCCAACAATTGATTAGTGGATAGTAGTTAGTAAAAGCTCAAGTAATGCAAAAGGAAGTAGGCGTTACATGAATACATGGCAATCATGATTCTTCATAAGAGATATTTTTTCCCTTACTCTATACATCTTGAGAATTTGGAAATGTAACCATCGGGAAACCTTACATCCGAAGAAATCCAATTAAACAATCTATGTTTAGCTTCTTCAGACAACCGAAATATTGGAATCAGTTGCTTGCAATCCCTTGTGATAAGCAATTCGGACCATGCACATATTTTGGCAAAGTTCAACCTTCTTTTGAATTTATCTTTACTCTTTCTTTGCACATTTAAAGTCGTGTTCATCGTGTTATCCAAAAAGTTTTTAGTGATGTTCATCGGATCAAGATTGTGCCGTAGTACGAGATTTTTCCAATATGGGAGTTCCCAAAAGATACATGTATTGTGCCAATTGTGAGAATCACCATATCCCTTAGACATGTTTGTTGGAGTGTGCCAATTGCCCCCACATTTACATGTTTCATGAGCTCCATAATGATCAATTTGCTCAAAAATATCACATGTGTGTTGGAGGAGAAACATGCACAACCTTGTTCTTCTTGAAAAATTTCTTGTTCCTTTGGTATGGATGATGCATGGAGAGAAATCGATGATAACAACAAAACCAACATGATTTCTTACCATGATTTAAATGCATCAGACCAATCCATACAATATGGATAAGATAACCTTCCATGTGTCGTCCATCCAGATGACATTCCATACGCCGGGAAGTCACTTATTATCCACAATAAAACTGCATGCATCTTGAAATTCTGCTGTTGCGAGTAATCGAATGTGCAAATACCTCTATACCATAAATGTTTCAGCTTATGAATCAGGGGTTGCAGGAACGCATCAAGAGAATGCTTAGGATGACTAGGACCTAACACTAGAATAGTCATAAACAAAAATTCGCTTCACATGCACATATTTGGTGGAAAATTGTATGACGTCAATATGACATGCCACATAGCATATTGTCTCACAAACAAACCAAATGGGCTAAATCCATCAGTTTATAAACCTAGATAAATATTCCTAGACTTTTTAGTAAAGTCAGAATGTACCGTTTGAGTCTTTGCATCTGACGGATGTGTGACATCACCATCGTTTACTATTACTATATGTTCAATATGCCATCTCATTGCCAAAAATGTTCTTTATTATTTAATAAAATCGTTTCAATCTATCAGTGATTGGCAAATACCACATACGTTTGTATGGGACACACGTCCTTTTCACCTGTTGCTCGATATCTTGGCTTCCGACAAAATCAACATTCCTGCAACTTATTATCCTCTTTCTAGAAAATCATGCAATTGTCAATGCAAATATCAATCATTTCTGATGGTAATCCAAGGCCTATTTCTCTCACCTACGTTTTCTTCATTTTTAATAGACATCAACCTAGATGCTATTGACAGTTTTGATAAATCTTCTCTACATCCGTCATAGATAGGTTGATTTGCAACGTCTACCATATCATAAAATTATTTTTCTTTGGCGTTAAGTTATTCAATAATATTTTCAATGACAACATAAATATTACCATGATATGCATCTATAACTATATCATGATACCTATTTACTTGTAGATGATCATAGTTTTCAAACATATTTCTTCCACAAAAAGCATTATCATGACTAAGTTGATCATCAACACCAACACTCGTATTACTAAGTTGATCCTCTACTATACATATCTTTTCACCATATTGATATTCAAATATTTCTTGCTCTCACACTTTATGCATGGACAAAAGATGTTCTCGTCATTCAGAGTAAATGGTTTATTAGCCATCTGATTTATGAATGCTCGCAACCCATCTCGAAACTTCTTTGTCACTTCGCCAGTCTCCATATCTCTTTGATTATACATCAATCGTCGTAATACGAACACTTCATGTTATGACGTCATTTATTTTTCTTTCAAAATAATTTTTCTTAGAAATTTTTTATTTCTACAATTTTCTTTTTTGCCAAATTATTTTTTCTCTCACTTGTTTCTCTATCTTACTACTTGTGATTTGGTGTAAAGATACAATCTCATGGAGGGCTATTTTTATAGGAAAAAACAAATTTGCTATGGAATTGCGATGTTATTTGGGTACATTGCAATACCATCACAACAATGTCGCAACATTGCAATAGAAAAAGCATATCGCAAGGGAATAACAAATTTGCTACGTAACTGCGAGGTTTTACTTTGCGTCGCAACGATGTTGCAAAAACATCGCACAACTCCCGCAAAGTTGCAATGTTGGTAAGAACATCACAAATTCAAAGTAATCTTGCGATGACCATATGATATCGCAATTTTTTATCGTAAATGACTAGTTTTCTTGTAGTGATGACATTTGGGATTGAAAAATATTTCAATGTGACAAGAGTGTTTGTTTTGTTTAATTTGGCTTCACTTAAGAGTTCGCTAGTTGGTTGGTTTAATTTTCATATTTGGTAGGTTTCGTTTTGGGATTTAGATAATAATTAATATGTCAGTTGGCTTTAATTTACTTGTAGCCTGCTTGTATAATAATAACGTGGCTACATGCATGGTTTTTATTAAAGATTGCTTGCAATTATTGCATCCAACCGGTTGGTATACAATAATTTATAATTCCTCATATTTTATTCCTTAATTATGAACTTTCAATGGAAGGAAGAGATGCACATTAATTCAATAGAGTTACGTTTCGACTTCTTTGGATCGTTGTTGAAGTTTGTAGCAAATATGGTTTGTGAGCTACGCTTAAGGTAATTTTTTGGGGTGCTTGCATCGAAAAATGAAATTAAACTCCAAATTCAAAGACACTGCTAGATACAGAAGAGCAACACGCGTTACGAAAATTCAAATAATATTGAGCTTGATCTATACAAATCAAAGCTCTCGTATTACACATGAAATTACCATCTTCTTCACTTTGTGTTCAAGTACTTGACAAGCTCATCCAATGCATTGTAGGAGGAGCCTCCACATCTTACAGAGGCTTTAAGCTTCTCTTTTAAATCAAGGGCTCTCTCCCTCATGCCTGCACCTTCTTCCTCCACAATCAACCTCTTCACAGCTCTCTCTACACTTCTTCTTTCCACTTCACCTATTATCTGAATCCCTATTCTCCACACACTCTCTACGTAAATTGCATTTACCTTCTGCTCGCCATGAAAAGGCCTGCAAATCATTGGAACTCCTTCCACAATGCTCTCAAGTGTTGAGTTCCATCCACAGTGGGTCCAGAAGCCTCCCACTGCAGGATGTCTGAGTACCTGTATTTGCGGAGCCCGTTTCACAATGTATCCTCTTTCTGAAATCTTCTTTCTGACTTCCTCAGGAAATGACTCTGTTCCATTGAAGCCAATGATGGAGCCCGGCCGGATGACCCATAAGAAAGGTTGGTTGCTATCACACAAACCCAAAGCCATCTCCAACACTTCCTTGGTTTCCAGTTTAGCTACAGTTCCCACGCTTATGTACATGACTGACCTTGGTTTCTGCTTGTCCAGCCATTCTATGCAGCTACCGTCCTCTTCAAGTAAACTAGTAGGTAGTGAAGCTGTAATGTGAAGAGGGCCTATATGGTATATCGGAATACCAAATTCATATTCCAGCCATGACAAAGAGCTGCTCTCTAGACAGTTCGACGTGTTGGTGATAATAGCAGACGCTGTTCTTTTGTTGGCTACTTCCCCACATAACTTAAATACTGGCTCTAGTGGCCCCATTCTATAAATCAGGTCTTTGTATGGAAATGGATGCAAATTTTCCACCACCGTGTTTTGCATTTTATGATCTGCAAAGTCAAAAAACCACAAGTTTAAGTGAAAGAAGTTGTTTCAAGATAAGTAAATAAGCTAGTTCTGTGTACCTTTCATGTCGAGCAAGAACTTTTCGACATTGTAATTGCCTAAAATAGTGCTGCAAACTTTATGTGTAGCAGTTGTCGTACTGAAGATGATACTTGGAATGTTAAACTCTTTAGCTGCAGCTGCACAGAAGTACATGAACTCGTCGTAGACGATACATGCTATATCATTGCCATATTGTAGCAACAATTCACCAATACAGTCCTTGAAACTAGCCTCACTAGTTTTGTTGAGCTTTAACATAAACTCTATTGGTCCGATTCTCTCGAATTCAGACTTTGGTAAGCTTTCTCGTATGGTAACAAAGTGAAAACCAGGGAAGTGATGCAAAGAAGAGCTTACTTGATTGTAGTGTCCCTCAACAACTGTAATTGAGAAGCCCTTCAAGTTAAGTGCTTTCCCGAGTTGCATAAACGGAGTTACATGTCCTTGTCCTACAAGTGGAACTAATACTATCCTTCTCTTCTCTTCCCTTTTCTCCATTGCTCTCTCTTCTCTTCTCTTCTCTTCTCTTCTCTTCTCTTCTCTTCTCTTCAGTGAGATCTAAATAAGCGATCCAAATTATTTTTATAATACAACGCAGAACATATGTCTTTTTAAAACCAATTAGTTATGGTTTTAAATTCTATTAGTTTATTGTCCTTTTTGTTGCAGAGTTGGTATGTTTGAGTTGTTTTTCAATTAGTTTAGGTTTGAAGTATTGTCCTTTTGTTCAAAGTCGATAAGCATTGGAGTTTTCCTTATTGGTAGGATACATTTGAAGTTTCCTATTTCCGTATATAATAAACTTTCTTCAAAAGTGGTTCTCTTATTGTGACATGTTTTTGGTTGTGAGATGGAATGCTTTACCAAAAGATTGTCATAAGAGCTCATTCTATTCCGAGAGAAATGCATCAACCGATACTCGAACTTAACTTGAATTGTTTTTATTTATTTGGATAACAGACCATGTACTTGAGATAAACGTTTAGTGATGTTGATGATCCCCATACTTTTGTGGACCTCTTTGTTCTCACCACAAATCTGTAAACTCTTTAAGTTACTTGCAATAGTTTATGGTGACGATGTCTATGCTGACTCGATTCATCGATGGTAGCTAAAACTAGTGTGATTGTAAACTCCAAGAGAAATGAAATGTCAAGTGCTAATATTATGGGTGTTTTAGTTGAGACAACAGACTAACTTTTTATTTGCACAGAGTTCTCATCAAGTGTACAAATTCTTCTAGCGAGTTGAGTGAAGAACCTCCACTTCTAACAGAGGCTCTCATCTCCTCCTTCAAACTGAGGGCTCTCTTCTTCATATCCTCTCCTTCTCCGTCAACCATTAACCTCTTAACGGCTCTCTTGACAGGTTCTCTGTCTAGCTCACCCTCCACTTGAATCCCAATTTTCCAAACACACTCCAAGTACCTAGCGTTCACCTTCTGATCAGTGGAAAACGGTCTGCATATCATGGGAACTCCTTCACTGATGCTCTCTAGTGTTGAGTTCCACCCACAATGGCTCCAAAATCCTCCTACAGCAGGATGAGAAAGTACTTCCTTCTGTGGAGCCCATTTCACTATGTAACCTCGATCTGAAACCATCTTACTAAACTCTTCAGGTAAGGTCTCTGTCCATTCCAAACCACGTATTGACCCTGGTCGGATCACCCATAAGAAGTGTTGGTTGCTAGCAGCCAATCCCGAAGCAGTTTCCATCACCTCATTGATTTCCATTAAAGCTAAGCTTCCCAAGCTTATGTATATCACTGAGTTTACCTTTTGTTTGTTCAACCATTCGATACAGCTCTTGTTCTCTTCAAGCAGACTTGTGTGAGCCGATGCCACTATGTGAAGAGGACCTATAGGATACACTGGAATCTCTAGCTGTTGTTGCAGACAAGACAGTGAAGATCTCTCTAGACAGGTCGTTGTGTTGATTATCACAGAAGAAGCTGTTCGTTTGTCAACTGTATTCCTACATAACTCCATTATGATTTCTAATGATGAAAACGGTGAAACCGGAAAGTCTTTGTATCTCAGGGGATGAAACTCTGGCACCAGCTCTTCTTGTTGTCCTATGGGTTCTGTTCCACAGTGTTAAAAGATTATAGAAACTAGTTAAAATCCGAAACAGAGAATTTTAGTGTACCTTTCAAAGGAGCCAGGACATTGTTTTCATAGAGTTTGTTGAAGACAGAGCGACATACAAAAGCTGTGGCACTTGTTGTGCTGAAAATGAAGTTTGGAAGCTTAAGCTCTTTGGCTACATCTCCAGCGAAGTACATGAACTCATCGTAGATGACACATGAGATCTCGTTACTTTTTTGAAGCAGCAACTGACCCAGGCAGTCCTTGAAGCTCACCTGACACTCTTTATGGAGCTGAAGCAGAAAGTGTATTGGTCCGAGATTCTTCCAAGCAGACTCTGGTAAGCTTTCTGGAATGGTGATAAACTGAAAATCAGCAAATTCATCTGAAGGGCTAAAGTAATTGAACTTGGTCTGAACAACTGTGATTGAGAAACCATTCAAGTAAAGAGTTTTGGCTAGTTGCATCATTGGAGATATATGTCCTTGAGCTGGAACTGGAACCAGTACTGCCCTTATCCTTGCCGCCTTTTCCTCTATCTCCATCTAGTAATAATCTGCTCAGCTCTGTTCTTGGCGAGTTTGGGATACTGTAAACCTCCAAACGTTTTCTTTTACAGTGATAGAAGTATCAGATTCTCATATACTTGATATTATTTCATCCGTATTTTGTTTTGTTGGGCTCTTCAACATAAGTGAAGCATGTGGTTACGTCTCTATATCTTGTTGTATATGAGTAATACGAGGCGGTTACATCTCTACGTTTTGGTAAAAGAGTAAGCAAAGAAAAGCAATAATGATTCCGTCTTCTTGTTTTCTTGTCGACTTTGGCCTCTTATCAAAAGATGGACCAAGTTGTCAATTTCTGAAGCAGCAATTCTGTCTTGAGAAAACTGCCAAAAGAGTTACTCATATTTGATTTGATATGCTTTTATTTGCATGAAAAAGGAAGAAGAACACATGTTCCTTGTATTGGAAGATCAACCACATTCATGATAAGAACCAAGCCTGAACCATATCCCAAAACTCTTCCTAGCCATCAGGCTCTCACTCACAACTTCACTATTACTCACGCTCCTATTATACAATTCATGAACAAAAGAACAACCAATTAAAAAGTAATAAACTTCCAGCTCAGCAATTGACTTGCCACGTCACCCTACTTCCACGCTTCTATCAATTCCATACAATTCAGTGATCTCTAATAATACATGAAAGTAAACTTTTTCACTCTTGTCTTGGGAGTGATTGACAAGCTCATCCAATTGCGTTTTATGAGCCTCCACTTATTACAGAGGCTTTGAACTTCTATTCCATACTCAGGGCTCTCTCTCATCCTTGTGCCGTCTTCATTCAAAACCAACCCCTTCACAGCTCTCTCAACCGATCCTCTTTCCACTTCACATTCAAATTGAATGCCTACACTGTATATATAGAATGTATATATTGTGTTTAACTTCTGTTCATCATCTTCACTCTGTGTTCAAGTACTTGACAAACTCATCCAATGCATTGTAAGAGGAGCCTCCACTTCTTATAGAGGCTTTAAGCTTCTCTTTTAAATTAAAGGATCTCTCCCTCATGCCTGCACCTTCTTCCTCCACAATCAACCTCTTCACAGCTCTCTCTACACTTCCTCTTTCCACTTCGCCTCCTATCTGAATCCCTATTCCCCAGACACTCTCTACACACATTGCATTTAACTTCTGCTCGCCTTGAAAAGGCCTGCAAATCATAGGTACTCCTTCCACAAGGCTTTCGAGTATTGAGTTCCATCCACAGTGGCTCCAGAAGCCTCCCACTGAAGGATGCGCAAGTACTTCTATCTGTGGTGCCCATTTTACTATGTATCCTTTTTCTGAGACCATCTTACTGACTTCCACTGGCAATGACTCAATCCACTCAGATTCTGCGACAGAGCCAGGTCGGATGACCCATAAGAAAGGTTGGTTGCTATTCAATAAACCCCATGCCATCTCTAACATCTCCTTAGTTTCCATGTGAGCTTTGCTTCCCAAGCTTATGTATATGACTGACCTTGTTTTCTGCTTGTTTAGCCATTCCAAGCAGCTCTTGTCCTCTTGTAGTAAACTAGGTCCTGCTAACGAAGCTGTAATGTGAAGAGGGCCTAATGGATACACTGGAATTCTGAGTTCTTGTTGCAGCCATGACAGAGACGAGCTCTCTATACATCTTGTCGTGTTGACAATAACAGCAGAGGCTGTTCTTATGTTGAATATTTCCTTGCAGATATCCAAAAATGGCTCTAATGGCCCAAATCCTGAAGTTGGTAGGTCTTTGTATCTTAATGGATGTAAACCTTCTACCACCTTTTCTTGCATTACGGGATCTGTAAAGTAAGAAAAAATAAAACCATTACGAATGAAACAAGGTTTAGAATTGGGTCATTAAGCTCGTCTTGGGTACCATTCATGTCGTTCAAAAACTTCTTAGCATTGAGTTTGCTTAAAATACAGCAGCAAGCTTGATTTGTAGCACTGCAAGTGCTGAAGATAACACTGGGAAGCTTAAGCTCCTTAGCTACTGCTTCACAGAAGTACATAACCTCGTCGTAGATGATGCAGGCGATATCATTGCCTTGTTGCAGCAATAACTGACTTATACACTCCTTAAAGATTGCCCCGCTAGTTTTGTTGAGCTTCTTCAGAAACTCGAATGATCCTAGTCTCTTAGATTCAGACTGAGGTAAGCTTTCTGGTATGGTGAGAAAGTGAAAACCAATAAAATGTTGCGATGAAGAGCTTATTTGCTTGAACTGTCCCTCAACTACTGTAATTGAGAAGCCCTTCAACTGAAGAGCTTTACCGAGTTGCATAAATGGAGTTACATGTCCTTGTGCAGCCATTGGAACTAACACAATCCTTCTCTTCTCTGCCCTTTTCTCCATTTCTTGACCTCTCTCTCCCTTCATTTTTTCTCTTCTGTCTTTCAATGCAATATTTATTAATAAAATTCCACAATGAAATGCCAAATAGTCAACTCCAATTAACCTTCCACTATGTTGGAGAGACATCACATGCTTACCTGTGAAGATAAAGGCTGACACACCACTTGCTTGGCAGAGAAGATCTTGACGTATGCTACATCAATAACTCTCAAATAAAGGTGCAATTATTGGAGCAGTCCTTGTCCCAGACTAGTTGACGCAGTTGGGGTCTGTGAAAGTAAGAGTGGTATACCATTAAGTATTATCATAGATTGGTCTAACAACGAATCTTAGTCATTTTCTATTGTAACCACAGGCAGATGTGGTTAGAGACTAGTGCTCTCTACTGACGGAAATGCCCTCCCTCATGAATAATCTAATATCTCTGCTACTTTCTCTCCCGTCTTACTCTGATACGACAGTTTCTCGTATATTTTACTCTAGTTCTACATCTTCTTCTTCTACCTTGATGCATCCCTTTGAGTCGGAGCAGAAGGTGAGCCCCCATAGCCATTTGCAAATAGGGCAACCTTGACACCATTCGCAATTGAAGCAGCAAAAGAGGTATCTACCCCAACCGCTGTTGGAGCAGCTACCATTGTACATGCCCACTTCCAGAGGCCTGAACCCGAAGCCATCATAATACGCAACGAAGATTTGTCAGTTTCAAGAGCGAAGGAAGCCCAAAAAAACTCCTCTCTGACCTACCTACTTACATGGAGTTGAAGATCTTCAAGTCCCAAACATCTCTGAATAATTCACGTTTTAGTTTCTCCAGCTGTAGGAGGAGATAACCCTTAAGTTTAATAGTTGTGTCAAATCTGTCTCACATTTTGGGTCTACATATTTCGTCCCACGTTAGGAAATGAATTCTGTCAAATTAAATACTTAGGTGACGCTGTAACGAAAAGGATATCTTATGTGGTCACACCTTTTTGGTCCAATATCTGCCTCAAAATTTAACATTAGAGGAACACAACTATAGTAATACGTTCTGATAACCATTTCCAGGAATAAGGATTCATAAAAAGCTCAAAGTGGGGTCTCTAACTTACACTTCCAACGTCAAACAATTAAGTTAAACGAAGAAAAAACTCTTTCCCGATTCTCAACACAACTCAGCAACGCAAGTAAAACATTAACATTAACCAATTATTGAAATAGATGTAGAAAAACCCCCAAAAAAGAAAAAAGAAAAAAAAAGAAACAAAAATTGCAGATCCTTAGATTGAGAATGGCAGGCCTAATATAGATTGAACTTACTTATCAAACCTTAATACCTCTCTCCGAACCGGAAAAACAGAGCACCTGTTCCATTGTTGTGATCTACCGCATATTCGGCCCTTACCAAACCCAGTTTCACGCCTACACCGTACGAGGAACCCTGCCCCACTCTCCTGTAGACTGCTGTAGGGTTTCCCTTCACGTCCTTTGAGCTTCCCAAATCGTTTCCATGCTCAGCAAAGGCATAGACATGCGTGTTCTTAACAGGTATTCTGATCTCAGCACCGAGCTGCAATCCATGAAACAAATCAGACACATTTGGCTGGGTTGACGGAAAAAGACTTTATTTCGTGTTTGTTGTTTTACCTCGAGAATGTTTCTGGCTGCACCGAGCTCACCCATGTTATAGCCACGGACAGAGTACGGACCACCAAGGACAAAAGCATCATAGCTTGGAAGGTCGCCAACGCATCCTCCATAATGTCCATGGAGGACGAGAACTGGTGGTGGTGACTTACCAGCACCTTCTTCTACTTGCTGCAGCTGAATGAATCTTGTCAGGGTTAGTTGGTGACGGTTGAAGAACGGGAATTTGCTACCAATACCCAGTCCCTGATCCACCTGTGATCAGCAAATACAGTGTGTAAAGCTTACAGAATGCACAGATAATCATGATTATAATCTCATTCAATCACTGGGTAAGCAAACCTGAAAGACATTCCTCTCTCCAACAACTGCCCCATTAACAAACTTGGTATTGTCACGGGTAATGTTGGCTTGAAGAAATGCCATTCTATCAATGCCAGTACCACTGAGAGTTGTTGGAGGTCCATCGGCACTGATTCCACCGCTAGGTAGTAGTCTCTGACCATTTGCAGCAATGTGACTGCTTTCATCTCGGGTTGTTATCTCTTCCATCACAAGTCCATATGTAAACTTACTCTGACGGGTGAAGTTCTGCACCAAAGTATGCTTCATTTAAGTGTTTGTAGGACAAAACAAGTGACTAAGGCACTGAGTCTTGGTAAGCTTACCTCAGTTATATTAGCTTTAAGACCAGCTCGATCAACCCAAATTGGTGGCACTTCCTCCACACCGGGTCCTCCAGTAAATACTGGGCTAAGTTTGCGACTGTTGAAGCAGCTTGTTTTGAATGTACGGTTACGTGGATTGTAAACGCCGTCCAAATATGGGTGTACATACTCAAGCTTAAAAGAAAGATCATCCTGCACATAGAACCAGTAGTAGATAGATGGTATCATATGTCGAAGATAAGAGAAGATCATGGTACCGAAAAGAAAAGCTTGAAATGGAGATTTATTAAATATGTAAGCTGCTCATAAGTACCTGAGGATTTAAGAAGTTGCTTGTGGTCACTGAACCCATAAGAGACCTATTAAGACCCTGGAGGTTCCGATGCTCAAAAGTAACAGACCCACCTGGCTGGAATGAAGCCTGATGCATATAAACAACAACGGATGAAAATCATTAAAATTTTAAATTTAATAAAACGTGTACTTATTCATGTAGAAAAAAGGTTCACACCAGTGTGGGGGCTCCTCCACGCCCAGGAACAATACTCCATTCTGTACTGACTTCAGCTGACTTCTGTTCTAGCTCCTTAAGTTTAATCTCAACAATAATGCCCCCTTCGTTTTTCTCATCTGGACGTGGATTGACTTCAATGTTAGAAAATAGTCCTAATGAATTGATGTTCCTAAGAGCTTGCTTTCCAGCTTCAATGTTGAAAACATAGCCTTGGCGAAGCTATCAACAAAACATCAATGAAACATATATTATCACCAAAACAATCATAAGAAAAGAGATTCTGTCTAGAATATGGAACATTTTAATTATGAGTTCACTACATCGGGTTAAACCTTTTACATCCATCAGACTTAAATAGCAAGCTCGAGTTACAAGTCTGTCAAATTTTTCCTGATCTATCAGTCTATACCATAACTACATTTTCTACATCATCCTATACCAATGACGCCATCGAAGTTTTGCCAGAATCATGATCACATCAACAACGAACAAAATTCAACGAATGACACATCTGACATAGCAGAACTTGAAGCACATACCTGCTTGGGCAATTCTCGACGCACAACAGGCACTAGGGTGTTACCTTCAACCACATTACCAAGCTTATCTTGAAACTGAATAACCAGCTGAGTTACGTCACCTTCGACAACTTCACAAACAACCTCCTTAGTGTTCAAGTTCCCAAAATTAACAACTTGGGCACAAGCATACCCTTCATCATGGTACCATTTCTGAACACGGTCCCTAATCTTCTGCAAAAGCCTCGCACTCACTTTTCCTTGATCCCTCAGCATCTGCATTACCTCAGCATACACAGGTGAAGGCAACAAACACGGACGTGCCCTATCAATTCTCCGCTTGTAGTCTTTCTCCAAGCTCCTGTAATACTCAAGCTTCTCTTTATCTGTCATGTCTGTGTCCATCTCAATCGGCTTTGACTGCACCATTAGCCCAACATTGATACATCGGAACCTATCAGCAGACTGCCACGTGCTCTCGGCAAACGAGATAGTAACACCTAGGGTTCCGTCAGGTTTCGTTTTCCCTTCCAAATCGACTTTCTCGAACATTCCGCAAGTAGCTAGGGTTTCAAGCTCCTTCTGCAATTGAGCTTTGGTGTAGACTCCACCAGGCCGAATCGATACCATCTCAAAGAAAGAATCTTCAGTGCCAACTGTGGCTTGTCTACGTCGATCAAAGAACATAATATCGGAGACCTTATACTTCTTAAAACCACTAAGCTTGTTCAACTGCACAACGATGTTCGCTGGTAAACCGTGAGAATCCCAATCCGGTGACTGTTCTTCATCAGCAACTGCCGGCGCCGGAGAAAGCAATTTACTCCAAAATTCACCATCATTTCCATCTCCACCACCACCGCCCCCTCCAAATCCTCCGAAATTTCCATCGCCTCCTCCTCCGCCACCGCTCAGAATCGATGGAAGATTCGAGATTCTGAATAGAAACAGAGACGCAGCGGAAGAGACCGAGGCTACGGCTAGAGGTTTTACTAGGTTTTTTAGGAGACCAGCCTTTGAAGAAGGTTCCGTATCTCGGTTAGGTAAGCTGCTACTGCATTTAAACGATGGGGCACGAGGAGATGGAGTGGAGATGCGAGGAAGGCGAGAAGTGGAAGGAGACGGAAATTTACGGCGTGAAGAGATAGTAGGAGTGGTAGAGCTTGCCGCCGGGATAAGTTGGCCGGTGGCGGTAAAGGCGGCCATTGGCGGAGAAGAAAAGGGAGAGATAAGGTTTTAGAGAGAAAGAAGTGAAAGTTTTACTTCGGCGAAAGCAAGTACATTGTTTGGGTTTTATGCAGCAGGTAAGAGAGACTTTTGGAAAACTACATATCGTTTTACGTATTTACAAGAACAAACCATGATGTTTTTTATTAACATAAACAGCACGCATTTCACTTGTGTTTTAGACTTGGCAACACTGAATACATTTGTTGCAGGCTGCACCAATACAACATCTAAGCTTGAGCACTTTGAAATGCCCATGTGTTTATGCGTAAATTAACAATCGATAATAGAGACCATATTAAGAGGAAGCCGCTAAGAAGAAATGTAAAGAACGAGAGTTGTTGAAACTAGCATATTGGAAGATCAATCGACCAAAATAACCATGAGCAGCAACAATGTTTTTCAACAAACATATACAAGATAAAAGATAATTTATTTGCTAAGAGTCGAGCTGTTTCTCAATAGAGGACTAACCAAACTACTTGAAAGTTAGTTGCTTGTCTCTGTATTCACATTCTTTCAACTGATTGATCTAGAGCTGTCAAGTTAGATTTCAACTAACTTTCAAGTAGTGTCTACCGAGAGTCTTGCTCGAGTTCTTTCAGGAGTATCTTTGTAATTTTTGGTTCCATTTTTCTGTAGCAAGCTCCATATTTTGGTCCTATTATTCAGCTCAAAACGTCAATTTCTTAGGCAAAGACTTTGTCTTCCTTTTATGCTTTTCCAATCAGAGGCCATGGCTATTTTAAGCATTTTCTTTCTTATGGTCTGTCCAAGAACTTCGGAGAAACAAGACTCGTGGACATGCACACATGTTCTCGTCTTATATGTATCTTACAATGTTGTTTGAGGATTAGGGTTCCAAACAGCAATTCAACAAGACTTTTGTGTTTTTTCAATGAAATGTCGCGTCCACTTGACCCAGTCGCTGAGCTCGAAAGCTTAAAAACACATGTTGATCATTCTGGAAGTCCTAGCTTCTCAACACTTAGCCAACGACACCAATGTAAGTCCATGCAAAGAATGATCTCTTTTCACAATATGCATTTTGTTTGCTTCTCATTGCATTCATTTGATGATACTGGTCACAAAAACTTGGTTCGAACTCATAAATTTTCCAGCTGGTGAAGCTACAAAGCGGTCGCCTTCCAGATCACCAAAGGAAAATGAGAATCAAGGAGAACATTCTCACCATAAGAAATCTTTGCTCTCCAAAATGAAGGATAAGGCCAAAAAACTGCAGCACAGTCTCAGTGCCAAGAAGAGACATGATGAAGAAGGTAATGCAACCTCACCAGTCAACAGATCCGAAAACCATCAACTTAGAGAAGGAGATTATGCGGCATTATCACCACGAGACAAGTTTAAAGACCGTAAAGTCAGAGAACGAGGAGAAGAAGAAGATCCTGAATATCTTGGAGCTCCAAGTAAATCAAATTGACTCAACATTGCATAATTAACAATCATTTTTTGGAAATACTTAAAGACTGATTGATCATCTTGTGTGATGTTTCCAGTGTATGAATCAAAGAAGGCACCTGAAGAGTTAAAGCAGACTGCAAGGCAGCATCCCCGGGAAAATGTTGTGATCACTGAGACCAATGTCTTGTCTGTTCTCCCAACCAAACACGATACTGAACAAGAACAAAGAGATTGTACTGGTTCCAACACAGAAAATCCTGTAATTTCTGGAAAGAATGTTTTATCTGATGTAAAGGAAGAGAAGCCTGCAGATTCTGAAACAAAAACAGTAACAGAATCAATGGCTGGGAAGACAGAGAAAAGCCAAGAATCTACTAGTCCAAGCAAGACGGTAACAGAAACTGTGACAGAGAAGCTTGCACCTGCTTATGCTAAAGTCTCTGATGCAACTAACACTATAACTCAGAAGATTCAAGATATGGCTTTTCCAGAATCAACAGAGCCAGAAAATGACTTGAATGATGTTTCAGAAAATAACACTACTGAAACTAACCATCCTACTACTGGCTTTAATACTAAGGTACTATAACTCATCTATATGTGTTTCATCTTCAGATATGTCTGTTCTTTTATGTAAGTGAATTAGTCAATCATCTTGCGCTTGTAAAATGTGGATACCAGGTGTGGGACAAAGGCGTATCAATGAAAGAATACATATCTCAGAAGTTTGAGCCTAGCGAAGACGATAAAGAACTTTCAAGAGTGATAGCTAAAGTTATCAGTCCTCGTAAAGCTTATACTCAGAATTCTAGTTTTAGTAGCACCACAACCATGGTACCTGCTCCAAATTCAGCAGACAACAAAGCTCCCCTTTTAGCCAACACAAATGAAAGTGAGTTCCTTTTTTAGTCCTCAACTAAAACTTCTTGATTCAACCAATTGACAAACCTGCATTTATTCTAATGCCTGTATTTTTCTGCAGTTGTTGAAGAAGAAAATCGAGGGAAGATACTTCAACCAAATTAAAGAACAGCGATTAATCTGTGTATCAGTTAAGAAACCTCTATGTAAGAAAGAGACTTTCTCTTTCAATCCTCTTAGTTATCTTCCCATACCAAAATCCAAATTCATATCTTCTGAAGTTTGTTGTACACATAAGAGATTGAAGATTCTAACACATCTTTTTGTTTTTTCTTTACTTTAGTCGACTGTTAGTTTCAGTAATATATAAAAAACTTGCTGAGGCAAAAAGATTTTGTTTCCATCCTTGCTGAAGGTGACTTCTATAATAAGAAGAATATATTTCATCTTCAGAAATTTCTTTTTAAAATATTGAATTTTTCCAGGTGATCAAAGCAGATGTGCCTGGTCAATGTTGCAATTGCATTTAATGATTAGAAAAATCTTCCTTTGATATTATTCTGAATGCTACTAAATATATTATAAACACTTTGAAGAGATTAATTACCATTAAAGAAACGTGAATGGACGGTCTGGTACAACAGTTGACCTTCCCTTGAAAGAAAGTGGTATGCAACTCATTGTCCACAACACACAAATCACCAAACAGAAACGGCTTGACTAACTTGAAACAGATACAACAATGGCTTTGTGAACCTGAAAAGAAATCTCACAAGTTTTCAAGTAGAATTCTGAAAATGGGAGCAGCATTAAGATCAATGTATGGGAACGGAAAGTACGAAGAAGTCAGAGAAGAATGGGAAGAAGATTACAGTCCTCAAAGGTTTTCTTACAAAGCTCTCTATAAAGCTACCAAAGGGTTTAAAGAGAGCGAGTTGCTTGGCACAGAGGCAAATGGAGCAGTCTACAGAGGGAAGCTCTCGTCTAATGCACAGATTGCTGTAAAGAGAGTTTATTTGGATGCAGAACAAGATACAAAACATCTAGTTTCTCAGATTGTTGGTATTGGGAAGTTAAGGCACAAAAACCTTGTGCAGCTCTTAGGGTACTGCAGAAGAAAAGGTGAATTACTTTTGGTCTATGATTATATGCCTTATGGAAACCTTGATGATTTCTTGTTCAACGAAGAAAAGCCTAAACTTAGTTGGTCACAAAGGTTTCACATCATCAAAGGAGTGGCTTCATCTCTTCTCTATTTGCACGAGCAGATTTTTCTCCACAGAGATGTAAAAGCAGCAAATGTACTCTTGGATGAAGATCTAAACGGGCGGCTAGATTTTGGTCTGGCTAGATTTGGCACAAACAGGAATCCAATGCTTGGAAGTGTAGGGTATGTAGCTCCAGAGCTAATCATCACAGGAATGCCAACAACCAAAGCAGATGTTTATTCATTTGGAGCATTACTACTTGAGTTTGCTTGTGGAAGAATGTTCATAGAGTATCCTGGGAAGCCTGAAGAGTTCAATTTAATAAGCTGGGTGTGTCAATGCAGCAAAAGAGGGAACTTGGTTGGTGCCAGAGATGCTAGATTGGAAGGAGATTATGTCAAGACTGAGATGGAGCTGGTACTGAAGCTAGGGCTACTCTGTGCACAGTACAATCCAGAGGACAGGCCTAGTATGTCTCAAGTGGTTAACTATCTTGAAGGCAATGATGTATTGCCTGACATGCCTCCAGATACTCCTGGGATTACAATTCCAACACCGTACAATGAAGTTCTGGCTTAGCATCACTTTGTCTTGTGCCTGACAGAACATACCAGTCCTCTTCTCTCAAACCAGTCACAATATGTATGTCAAATTGTTATACATTGAAAGATCAAATTCAACCTCTATGGTCAGTATATGCTTGTAATAATGTTATAATGGCATGGAAATTTTCAAAAAAGAAAAAAAAAAAGTTTTACAATCATTTAATTGAGATCTCTCAATCAGCAGATTTATTAATCCAGCTTTCATGTATAATTTCGTAAAATAACATTCAATAAGCAAGCAAGAACAACAAGATATGTCAAGTGAAACAGTCTTCAGTATCCAGCTGAAAATACTGAAAAATTAATTTGTAATCTCGGGTTTTTCTAAACAATTTACAAAATAATTACGTGTATATATATTTGAAAGAAGAGCAAATTAGCTCAATATCCTATTTCATTTTAGAAACCTACTAATTGCCCCTTTATTTATTTTTATTACAAAAACCATTGCACCCACAAATGAAATAACAAAATTGTTTTTAGGCTTTCTAGGTCTCGGATCAAGAACACATCAAGATTTTCTTCTATTGATTTGTCCTCATCCATTCTGTATAGAGAGAGTTGTCTCTTTAAGTAAACTCTGTTAACTTTGGTCTTGGTCTGATAATCACGTTTTAGGGCTTTCCATTGCTTGAATGTCGTAGCTTCATTCATTACCTTTCTCAATACCAAGTTAGATAGGCATTGCCCGAGCAGACTTCTTGCTCTCCGATCATTTAGCTCCCATTGAGGATCCTTTGACACTGGCTTACCTATTTTGATTTCTTTCCCTGTTTCTTTGTCTGTCACAGATACTTCCTCCATAAGCCATATTTCTTCATGATCTTTCTCAATCACTGTGAGAAGACCATGAATTTCAAACTGTCCCAACATTCTGTATTTCCATAATCCGAAATCTCTTTTACCATCGAATTCTCCACCTCGAACTTTCCTCAGATGATTTCCATGCTTGAAACCTTCAAATACTTTGACAAGTTTGTTGTATGTTTTAAACTTCCTTGATACGCAAGTAAATACTAATACTTTCTGTAATTTTCTTGCGAGTAAACACCAATGTCGATGACCTTCAAGACTCCTCCACGTCTCCGAGAGAAGAAGATGAGGAGCTGCGACAAAACCTTCTTAAACGTAAGTTTTCCTCTTCTTGTACCTCCTAGCTTTATTAACTCTGAGTTTAATGCTGTTTGCTCTTTCTTTAACGCATGCTCTGATACCACTTGTTAAAGCATTAACTAATGCCATTGCTCGATTTCACTTGCGGATCAAAATCGAGATGACTTGGTTCGGATTTGAGTTAAGAAAGATTGCGATTAAAGAGAAATTGAGGCACGGGATTATAGAGTTCCTTGCCGATGAAATTCGACGAGTACATCTCTCTTCGGATGTAAATCCGGAATTCACTATACTCTCTGTGTTTCTTGATTCAGAGCTTCGACTCTGTTACAATGGTGTTCTCTGTAAAAATTTTTAAAATCGCTAATCAGAGTTGAGGAAGATGAACCTAGCCTTAAACACGGGCATATACATTTTCTTCGGTATTGGGCCAAACTTGGCCCAATATCAAAACGAGCTAAAGAAAAATTCGGGCCGACGCTGGCCGATGACCCATTAAGCAAACAAATTGCTTAATGGGCTGCTGGCTCGGCCCACAACCCATAAATGAGCGACAAAACTAACATTATCAAAAACACCTTTTCATTAAGGTTTATCTCAGAATCTAATGTCTTTGATTCTGTTTCCAAATCATTTGACAGATGCTACGAGTAAGAGGTTGAATCGTACTTTTGAGGAATATCTAGACAACAAACTGAATCCGTCATTTCTGGTTGATAAGATAAAGAATCAGACTAGAATGGTAAGAATATATATATATATATAAGTTATTTTTCATGGTTTGTCATTTTTAAGATGAGTTCATTAACCGGTTTTGAACGTGGGTTTTGACCTCAAACCGGTTAATGAACTCATCTTAGAAAATGACAAACCATGAAAAATAACTTATATATATATACATTATTTCGTGATTCTTACCATTCTAGTCTGATTCTTTATCTTATCAACCAGAAATGACGGATTCAGTTTGAGGTCATTAACCGGTTTTAAGACATTTAAAATGAGTTCATTAACCGGTTCGAGGTCAAAACCCATGTTCAAAATCGGCTTTTCCTCCTCTTTCGTTTTGACTCGTTTCTCTTCATTCAAACGAGTTCCAACTCACATGTGTTTCATACTATTTGAGGTCTCAACCCATTTAGTATTAATGGACCTAGTACCAACATTTGTGACAAAAAATCTAATATATATACTACTTAGATTTTACAGATTATTATTGTATCCTTCTTTGTTAATGAGCAAATACAAAGAAGTAGCCCTGAGCATAACGAAAAATGGGACGGGAAATTACAGGTATGGATCAGGAACGATTAGTTTGGGAAATTTTTATTTATTTCCCAAACAATTTTCGTTATGCAATGGGACGAGAATTTCGGGAATCAGGACAATACAAGAATTTAAAGACCTCAAAATTTACTTCATGAACTATTCCTGAAATCTTACTAAATCAGGAAATTGTGGTACACGTACGGAAAATAGTTTGAGATATAAATTATATAATCAATACAAAGAAAATAACAATTTATAAAAGATATACTAATGTTCAATACAAAAAAAATACAAAATAACAGTGTTAAGATTTGCAATTAAAGGACCAACATTACCATTTTTTACCGAAAATAATAGTATATCCACTTGAATAGTTTGTATTCATTGTAAAGTTGTATAAATTTTAGTCAAATATTATTTGAAATATACCTAATTTTTGAATAATATATTTTAACATTTTAACGTAAACAAATTTCCAATGGGAATTCACCATTCCCGACCCTTTCACTTACCCGCTTGGATATTATTTTTAAACCCAAACGGGAAATTGGAATTTTCAATTCCAGAAAAGTTCGGGAATTACGGGACGGGAGGGGACAAAATGGGATGGAAGTCCCAATATGCCCAAGGCTACAAAGAAGGACATTCATGAAAAATGTATCTTTTGAGTTTAAAATTGGGAAAACGGTCAAAATAATATTAAACTTGTCCATTTTTGCCGATTTAAATTAAAAAAATTTACTCTCTCCAAAAAATACACAAAATTTTTGTTGAATGAGCCACTTTGGAACTACTGTTAGTCAACTTTAAAGATCTGTAAAAATTCATTAAATTGCGTTAGCTAACTTTAAGCTATTGTTAGTTTGGGTTAATTAAAGGGGTCAAAACTCTGCATAAGCAAATGGAAATCCTTACAAAAAAAAATTCTCTAATCTTATTCTCTCTGATTTCAAAACTTTTTTTCCCAATATAATTTTTTATTTTATTTTTGATCTCTCTATTTTTTATTTTCTAAATTTTGTTTGATTTCTCTAATTTTCTGTTATTTGCTATCTCTCCAATCAATCTCTCTTATATTCCTCTTTTTTTTCACCCAAATTTTGTTTCTCGATTGTTTTGCTTAGTATGGTTTACGTGGTTCAGAGGTTGTTTTAGGAACATCTTTTAAAATGGTGTGAAAAATGTGTGCTTGAGGATGTGGAGAGTTTGTTTTGATTGCACTTGTTTTGTTTTGATATCTGTTGGTTTAACTTGTTTTAAGATATTAGAGTTTGTGGATCAAAATTGTTATGTAATACAATTTTAAGATTTAGTGGATCAAGAGTTTATAAGTTTAAACATTCTCATTTGTAATCATACAGAAAACAAAAGCCAAAAAACAAAGAAGTCCATAAGAACCAAAAGTTTTCATAAGCATTAAAACATCAACAGAAGTCTTAACAACAAAATCTTAAAAAAAGATTGAAACCACACATATTGAGAAGCATATCATCTCCTTCATCAACATTTTCTTCAACATGTACCACTTCTTCACCTTCAAACTTATCGAAAACTTCTTTTCTTTCTACCATAGGAACATCAACCGGATTTGTGCTTCGAGCTTGGTATTCATTTGAGAAGCTTCTAGGACTTCGCAAAGCATCCTTCTTCATCCAATGGATATTTGATCTAAGATTCAAAACTGGTAAGACAAGCAGATTTGAGGATCGATTTTGATTTTGTGTTTCAAATCAAGCTTCAAATCAAGAAGAAAAAATTGATTATGTGTTCGAAATCGATAAGAGAGAAAGAGAAGTCAATTTCGTGTTTTCTCAATTTTCAGGTTTTAACTTGCAAATGAACGCATCGTTTTGTTAATTTGGGGACAAATACTAACGATGATTAAGTGTCTCTAACGGCGTTAAATGGATGGTAACAGACCGTTACAGTTGACTAACATCGATTCTAAATTGGCTCAATCAACGAAAAATTTGTGTTGTTTTTGGAAAGAATAAAAGTTCATATTTAAATAGGTAAAAATGGACAAAATCACTATTTTTAACCGTTTTCTCGTTTAAAATTATGAACTTATAGAAAATGCACATTTGAGTTTTAAATTATGAAAAATACCCTCTTTTTAAGTGTAAATTGTGACCATGGTATACAATTATGTAATGTTGTTGTCCATTATATACATAATGTAGTAGTTCTAACCACCATGTACAAATACATTTATTTTTGTCTGTTATAAATATAAATTTATTATATATGTCCACCGTATAGAATATAATTGTCTACCATTAACGAAATTATATTTTATGTTCTCATTTTAAAAATCTCTTTTCTTTAAAAAAAAAATATTTCGCACCAATTTTTGAAAAATATATTGTTTACAATTTAAAATTTTAAAGTGAGTATTTTCTATAATTTTATCTACAAAGAATCTTCCTTGGCCTTCCTCAACTAACGTGAAAAACCTATATAAACGAAATTTCGTGACAATATTGTGGCAGAATTCAAAGTCTAATAATATGTAGGGGCCACACGATCAAGATTCTGTGGCGAAAAGTTCAGACTAAGCGGTATCAAGATATGTTGATGACATGGCACGATGTTATTGGTTATAAATCCGTTCCGGATAATGAAAACCACAAAAGCATGGAATCTCTTCTGCACTTCCCATGGTGGATCTCATCTTCATTGTATGGCTTTCACATTGTTTACTTGAATCACAAGTAAACCTCTAACCTCGTTGATCTCCTCTAATGGCTTCGAGTTCAACTTCATTCCCGTTAACCACTGCATCACCTCAAGGTGTCAGGTTTAACCGGCGAAACCCGAGGTTAACCGTATGGGCTAAACAATCAGGGTTTAAACTCGGGAAAAAGAAGGAAGATGATTCGGAAGGGAAACAAATTGAGAAGTCTCCAAATTCGAATCCATTCAAGTTCGATTTTGGTAAATTACCGGATATGAAGTCATTGATGCCGGTTATGACGAATCCTTCGACCGGTTTAGCGTTTGGTAATAACCGGAAGAAAGATCCCGGTACGGTTTTCGTGGCTGGAGCTACGGGACAAGCCGGTATTCGTATAGCTCAAACGCTTTTGCAACGAGGATTTAGCGTTCGAGCTGGTGTTCCTGATCTCGGAGCCGCTCAAGACCTTGCTCGTGTCGCTGCTACTTACAAGGTCAATTTCATTTCTAAGTCCAATTTCTAAACGCGATAATGATGATTTGGATTTTTAATCGCAATCGCGCTTGCGATTTATAGAAACTTTGTGGCGTCTGGTGTTTTTGATTTGACGATCAGTTTTCCAACAGATATTGTCAAATGAGGAAGTGAAGAGACTAAACGCAGTTCAATCTCCATTCGAAGACGCTGAATCAATCGCAAAAGCCATTGGAAACGCAACCAAAGTTGTGGTTACGATTGGGGCGACGGAGAATGGTCCTGACGCCATAGTCTCGACCTCAGACGCGTTGCTCGTCGTCCAGGCCGCTCAGCTCGCCGGAGTAAGCCACGTGGCGATTGTTTATGATGGTAGCATCGGTGGATCAACGTACAACGTGCTAGACGGAATTACTTCGTTTTTCAACAATCTTTTCTCTCAGTCGCAGCCTTTGAGCATCTCTGAACTCATTGAGAAAGTGGCTCAAACGGATGTGGTGTACACGCTCATAAAGACGAGCTTTACGGAGGATTTCTCGCCTGAAAAATCTTATAACGTCGTCGTTGCAGCTGAAGGGAGTAATCGCGGTAATGGCAGTGGCAGTAATTCGTCCGAGGCGTACAAAGTAATGTAATGTATGCGATAAAATGGGATGTCATCATACAATACATTGAAACGAAATCTGTAGATTGAGTTTGGTTAATAAGGTTATTAACTTGTTTGGTGTTCTTGTTGCTACTAGGTCCCCAAGTTGAAGATAGCGTCGCTGGTTGCAGACGTTTTTGCGAACACAGCAGTGGCAGAAAATAAGGTAGCGTGTAACACAAGTACCTTCTTGTCAAGATTGTGATTGTTCATACAGATTTGAATCCATGTCTGTGTTTGAAGCCAAAAGTTTGATGTCATCAGTGTTATTGTCCTTTTGAAGGTGGTGGAAGTTTCTACAGATCCATCAGCACCATTGCGGCCAATGAATGAGCTTTTTAGGTAAAAGGAGCCTCTGCTTTTAAACGCCTTCTCTAAAGAGAGAGCTTAGAACTTAAACCTACGTTTTGGTCTGAACTTCTTTAAGTGGAATGTTATTTATGATAGTGCAATCCCAGAAGATGGGAGGAGAAATGTATACGCAGATGCGCTCGCAAGGGCACAAGCCGAGGAAGAGGCCAAATCAGCAGCTGGGAAAGCTCAAGAGGCAGCGCAAGCAGCAAAAGAGCTTGAGAAACAAATGCAAAATCTAGCTGAGAAAGAAGCAGGAGCTGCTAGCTTAGCTGAGGAAGCGCAGCAGAAAGCAGAGGCAGTGGGAATCACAGTAGACGGTCTATTTAACAAAGCGAAAGATATTGGTTCAGGTCTATCCTGGAATAAACTTGGTTCTCAGTTCGTTACCGCAGTTCAAACCGCTCCAGAGACAGTACCGAAAGTGCAGGTTGCTACAGTCAGAGGACAAGCGAAGGCTAGAAACTTGCCACCCAAGAAAGCAGTTGTGAAACAGAGAAACGTGAACGCTAAACCCGCCGCAGCGGCGTTTGCGTCGAAACAGAAGGAAGAAAGTGAGAAGAAGCCAGAGAAAGAGGTGAGGAAAGTGTTTGGAGGACTGTTTAAGCAAGAGACTATTTATGTGGACGACGATTGAAAACACCATAAACGATGCCGTTTTCCGTACAGTTCCTTTCTTTTTTCCTTCTGCGTCAAGTTAAATTTCTGTAATCATCTGATTATCATATATAAGAAGTCCTTTGTTCTCTCTCGACATCACCATAACTCCTTATTCAAACAACCAATAAAATAATAGGATTAAGATAACTCATCAACACAAACACATCGTAGTGTAGGAAACATAAATATTTCACCTCTACAAAGGAATCGTCTCACATTCCTGTAGAAATTGAAACCTCCTTCCTATATTCTTTTACGGGTTATTGCTCTTCGATGCAAGGTAAGTCCCATCATACACGATTTCATGCATACCTATCTTCTTTGATCTTTAGTGTCTTTTTGATTGCTAAAAATTTCTATTTCGATCGATCATCTGTGAAGTCAAGTGAGTTTCAATGCGTGAAAATGTGAGATTGATTCTAAATCTTATCGGTCGTAGTAGTTTTGTCTTCATATTCTAGGGTTTTAGAAGAAGGTTATGTGGGTTTGTTAGTTTGTTCTCAAACAGGCTTTGAGACATGAATTCCCATTCGTCATGTTTGTGGAGGATCACAAGGTTGGAAGAAATATACCATAGCTAGATTTTTCAAGATTCAATATTGAGATTCTCAGATCTAAAAGGAATTTCCTCCTTAAAGATTAGGGAAGATACAATTATTTCAGTTCCCCTATATTAATTAGTTGTCGAAAATTTTGATTAATGATAGGAAATCAATTAGTATTGAACGCAAGATATCGTTTGTGTTTATTTTTAAGCTCCTTAGTACGTATTCGAAACATTCATCACGAGTTTTCTCTATTACTCTGGCTGGTTGCTCTTAGTTTTTATATCTGGGTTAAGCTTCTAGGTTTCTCTTTGGTTGTTCAATGTTTGCCAAGCAGTGAATCTGTTCTTACTAAAGTTTGGTTGGAGGTTGAGAAGGCTCAAGCAAACTATGCTTGAAGTCCAAGTAAGAAAGCAAGTGAGAATGAAGAAGAAGAGAAAAGGGAAGAAGCGGGTAAGAAGAAGAGAAAGCGGAAAACATCTCTTGTAGAAAGAGCCAAGGAGCAATGATGGGCGACTATTACAAGCTAGACTATCATGATACTATTAGGGATTTGAAACATGCAAAAGTACAACCAAACAAATATGAACATGGTATCGAATAGATACTCGGCTTGAACGACATAGAACCGAATCAGTACTTGCCATTGAAGAAGATGACTCCTTAAATGGAAAAAGATTGTGAGGTGAATAAACATATAAGGTTAGACTTAGTGAAGAGAAGCAAGTAAGGCGAAGAGCAACGTTGCTATGAGACAAAACCAACACAACGTATCAGGCATAATAAGAATGGAGTAAGGGAAACTAATGCAACATTTCTTTCCGTTTAAAGTTTTGGTTTTATCTATTTTTAGCTTTTGACTTCATGTCGTTATATCTCCCAAGTCAATGAGATCATGAAGAGGTTTAGCTTTTTTAATTTCGTTTCTATTAAAGAAAACTATATAAAAAAAGTAAAACTACTGGTAAGTAACCTTTTTATATTATTTCATCAGGGCTCCGGCCCGACATTGAATGGTGCCTAAAGCTTTTTTAAAAAATGTTTGTTTTTCGGAGGAATTGAACCTTCACCACTTTTGATGAGAGCCTCGGTGGGGAAATCTCGGATATGAATTCAACAGGTCGACCTTGGTGAGTCCAAACCGATGAATACTAGTTTTGGCGGAATTGCGTGAATGAGAACCACAAAGGAGGGTGATTATTCCTTTGATGATCTCGGATCCGTCAAGTTGGAATCCTCACAAACTTGACTCGTCTCTCGTTCTTGAATCCTCAAAAGAAAGAGAAGGCGACTAAGTATTCTAACAAGGAGAAGTTCATTATTCAAGTGTTTAAAGTCTGAAAAATACAAATGAATGCTTAAGCTTATATAGGCTCAATACTACAACGGTAATATACTTAAAATAGGAAGCAAATATCACAAAAATAAGTATCCAACGGACAAGTGATGAGGGCGTCGATCTTAGAGCTATTGGAGAAGATTTGGTGATCGGCTGGATATGGAAAGTCTTCAATGGGAAAGATTCGCCTAATCCTGTGCATTCTGGAGCATGTGAAGACTCTCCTGGATGCTTCTGATTTTCTTAGAGTGTCTCTTGGTCGCCACACATAAGTCTGCAAGCTCTTAAGGGAAGTGGATCCTGGACTTTCCTTAAACAGAATCGGATCATACCTTCTTATTGTAAGGCGGGTATCTGGAGGATCCGTCGAGCGTTTGATGCATTCTTGGTCATTTTGGATCACTGAAAGACCCAAGAATAACCTCCAAGTGGTCTGGAGTGAAGGACGCTCTTGAGCTGGGCTATGTTGCTTGAAAGTTGACGTTGTCGCGCATAAGGCCTTAGTGCAGAAGGTCCACATTGTAAAACACATAA